>RCUC01110569.1:0-43799 GCA_003697995.1 Taxidea taxus jeffersonii
CCAGTCAAAACCTATCACTTTCTCCTCAGTGTCTTGTTCATGTTTTATTTTTGACATTTATTCTATCATGCCTTTTAGTTATTTATGTACTTCTTTTCTTCTTCACTAGCTTTGGAAGCTCCTGGAGAATTCCAATCATGCCTCATTTATGTCTCTTTTCCCTAAGGATTTTCCAACTCTCCACCTGGTATATAATACTATTTTAATAAATATTTGCTGAATTGGATCTGTAATTGAGGTTTCAAATATCTGAAATAGATATAAATTCATAAAGGAGCTCAGTTGTTATTCTTATAAGAAGGAAAATTTGGGTACAGAGACAGATATGGATTCAAAGGAAATGTTATATGTAGTAGAAGGCAGAGATTATGGTGAGTTAAAAGACAAAGGACGCCAAAGGGATGATCAACAGATACCTCCAGAAACTACCTTCCAAAGAGTCAAGGAAGGATTCCCCCATTCAGGAAAGAAGAGCCCTGCCATTGCCTTGATTTTGGATTTCTAGCATCCTGAACTGTGAGAGAATAAATTTTTGTTGTTTAAGCCATCCATTTGTGATACTCTGTTAGAGAAGCCCTAGAGAATGCAAACAATTCTGAGACAGTTGGTCATTATTTGAAAATTACATCAAGAATCCTGATCAGATAAGGAACTTCTGAATTCAAAGAAATAAAGAAGAGAGTGGGGATCGCCAGGGGCTGAGAGGTAGCAGCAATGAAGAGATGCTGGTGCAAGGGTACAAACTTCTAGCTATAAGGTAAATGAATTCTGGGGGTTTAATGTAAATTATAGCATAATAAACAATATCGTATTTTATACTAGGAAGTTGTGAAGAGAGTAGATGTCTTCTTTCCACCAGGTTTATTGAGGTAAACTGTAAGATATTCAAAGTGTACAACACTGATACACACATACATTGGAAAAGGATGCCCCCCCCCAGAGTTAATCACACTTTCATCACCTCACCTATTTACTCTTTTGTGTGTGTTTTGAGAACATTTAAGTTCTTTTTTCTTAGCAAATTTCAATCACACAATCCAGTTTCATCAACTATAATTACCATGTTTTACACTAGATTCTCAGACCTTATTTTTCTTATAATTGAACATTTATCCCCATTTGCCCACCTCTCTCTGTTTTCCCCCACCATCTGATAGGAGTAAGGAGGTGATACGTAGTCAAGGAACTGGGCTTAAGCAAAGGTTAGACAAACATCTCTAGGAAACATCTGTGGGTCAAGCTTTATGTGCCTAAAACTGGACAGTCACTGAACAAAGAATCCACCAAGGGCCATAAAGAAGATTAAAAAGTTGAAAATAGATTATGTAAGACTAAATAATAGGCCTGGATAACAGCAAGCAAGGACACAGCACTATACCCACTAAGTCCTGGGCGCCATAGCCTTATATAGAAAAGTCCTTAAACTGACCAATGGGAAAGCTGTTACCAGGGGTCCACAAACTCTGCCCCCTGCCCAGATAAAACTCATAAAGCCCCCTAGACATCGCCGTTGCCATGGCTTAGCTCCCCTAAGTGGGAGCTTTTCTTTCTGCTCAGTAAAGATTTTGCTCCTCACCCTCTTCTTGCCTTGTCTGGGACTCTCATTCTTTGAGCACTCTCAGACATGAATCTGGAAAACAATGAATGCTCCTAATACTTCCAGTCCCTGGCAACCACTTGTTTACTCTTTCTATGAGGTTTTTTGTTTGTTTGTTTTAGATTCTATATATAAGTGATATGCAATATTTGTCTTTCTGGGTCTGACTTATTTCACTTTGCATAATGCCCTCCGGGTCTATCTATGTTATCAGAAATGGCAAGATTTCCTTCTTTTTTAAGGCTGAATATTATTCCATATATATGTGTATATATGTGATATGTATATATGTGTATATATATTCCATTTTACATATATAGATAGATATGCAGACACACACACACACACATACACACACACACATATATCACACATCACATTTTGGTTATCTATCCATCAATGGGCACTTAGGTTGTTACTATATATTGGCTATTGTGAATGATGCTTCAATGAACATTAGAGTATAGATAATCTCTTTGAGATGATGGATTTGTGTTCTTTGGATGTATACCCAAAAGTGGAATTGTTCAATCAAGAGAGAAGATCTTAAAATTTATCATCCAGCCCCAAACACACACACACAATGGTAATTATGCAAAGGGTGGAAGGTATTAACTGACTTTATTGTAGAAATCATTTTGCAACACATACATGTACAGAATCATCATGTTGTACACTTTAAGCCTACATATGTTATATGCCAATAATGAAGCCAGAAAATAAATAAAACTTAAAAAAGGAAAAGAAGCTTGAAGGGATGCCTAAGAAAATTATTCCAGAAATGTATGAGTTTGCTTAATCAGTTTAAACTCACATCAATAGTTAATGAAACCAGTCTTATAATAAGAGCTAAGCACTGGCACAATACTATAATGTTTAATTCTTTGAAAAATAGCACCAAGCTAGTATTTCTGTGACATTCATTAGTTGTTTGTTTGTTTTTCTATAGCAGAACATCTCTGCCAGTGGCTTCCTGCATCGAAGTCACATAGAATGACCCTTAAAATTGATATTTCCAATGTTCATCCAAGACCTACCAAATCAGACAGACTACCTGAGGAGAGAGTAGTCTCTTTTATTGAATAAGAATGTGTGAGGGGTGGGGGGGTGTCTTATTGAATCAGAATGTCTGAAGGTATTTCTAATTACTCTCAGATAATCCTTATGACCATTTAGTTGGGAATTACTGTTCTATATTTTCCTTGACTGTTTATCTATAATGCTTCCCTCTGACTATGCTAAAGTTAAAATGTGTGCCAATATCAATTTCTGTAGAACAGGCAAAGCATGATCCTTTCAAGGTCATGAGATGGGAAATTTTATGTTGTATGGGAAGAACCTCTATTCCTTCTAATGAATAACTCAAACTGCAAGAAAAACAGAGGAAACACTAGAAGTTATAAGTAGGCAAACACATTCTTTAAATGTTCTTCCTTCATAGCTTCTTCCAAATCAAGGTCATTTCTTCAAAGACCCTCACATGGAGTTGTTTATGCACCTGTGTGTTCCCTTCTGTAAGATACTGTCTTTGCAAGCAGGGAGCACGTCTTGCTTGTGATGTCTTTGTGTCATCTTTGACTCCTCCATAAAATCTATCACGTGCCTGAGACACATGAAGAGCCCAATACATACCTAAGTGGTAGGAGGAAATCTGATCAATTAATACTCTAGGGATAAAGGGGGCCGATGGTTCCAACACACAGGTGACAGAAGAGAGCACTGCCTTTTTCTGAAGCTTACTTGTGATTGTAGTGAAGATGGGTCACTGGGTCAATGGTCATATTGTGAATGCTCTGCCAACACTTCAAGATGAGTTTTAAAATGATCTTCTGCATTTTTTTTTTAGCTAAGATTGATGACTTGTAGTGGAAACTATAATTGATTACATATCACGACCAATCTCTGTTACTCAAACAAGTAAAAGTGCAGCAATAAGTAGATAAATATTATCTCAGAAATGAAGATAAATGAAGAAAAGTGAAGTTGTAATGTAATGGCTATGCTTCATTTATTAAGAGTGTTATCATAAATCTAATAAGAAGTCTGAAAAATGCATCTGAATTAGTTTCATAACCTACCAAAATGTAACATACCCCAACTGCTGGATGTACAAAATCCTGTTTCCTTATAATAGCTCTTGGATGCATTTTGTTTTTAAAATTAAAAAAAAAAAAAGAAAACATTTAGGAAGACCCCACAGCTCAAGATTTCTAGTACTTCATATTTAAGAATACCCCACTGGCAAAAGAGAGTACACAACTGTTAAACTAAGTTTCCCCCACTGCTCCTTTGTATCTCTTCTCATGCATTCTTTAATCATTCATTCATTCATTCATTCATTCCATCAGCAGACTTTATTTTTTGATCTGGGCACTGAGTTGAACAGAGTTGGGAATTTGAAAGTTGTAAGGGTACTTTCAGGGAAGTTGATTTTTGTAACCAGGTTGTTTTCCATCCACAGTTTCAACCTAGGATACCTTTGGTTTGGACAGAAGAGAAGGGCATGCCTGGAGTGAAGTTATCAAAGAACTCACTAGCTGACAGGTACACAAACTTTTCATGGAAGAAAGTGTGGGTGACATTTGGCTCATGGGTTCCATGTTTGGAGCCTCCTTTGCCAAGGGATGGACGGCTTAGGTCTTCTTACATACCTTTCCAAATAAACCCCTAATTTATAGCTGGCACTCATGTGTTGGTAAGTTACTAAACTAAACTAAATGAACTAAACAAATTGATCTGCTGACTCTGGCTGAAGGATAAGAAATAATATAGCCTAGTGCTTCTGGCTGGCCTTATTTGGAGAGTCATACGTAAGTCCCTGCCACTGAAGCTCCCTGGTGCCTTGTCAACATTCTCTTTCTATGCAGCAAAAGAACAGGGGTGCAAATGAATTATGTGTGGAATGCAATAGGTTCCTGGTACCCCCTTTATTCCTTACATCACGACACACACAAAGTCCACATGGCTGTCTTATTACTATTTTTCACTCCTGATTAAACTTAAAACTGGCATATTTCCACCTATTTTAAAGGTTAGCTTATGTTAGTTTTTATATGAAAGATTTGCTACCTAAAGTAGAAAAGCAACATCCAACTAGGAATAGAGGAAAAAAGAAGGAATCCTTATTTGATAGAGCACTGGGTTGTGATGACTGGCACAGGGAGTCAGGGGTGGGCAGAGATGGTCCTTTGTTCTATGCACAAAACACCCTACATCCTGACAAAGTCTCACCTCCAGGGGCCAACACAGAGTGTTCTTTTTTATTTCATCACTCACACATACAAAAAACGTTTACAGTTTATGAGTCAGGACACTTTCGATGTTTTTTCCTCTGGTTTTATCATTAATTTACCTCCTAACAATCTCTTGACTCTTTAATCCTTTCAAAATGAATGCAAGGTAACAGAGTTTTCTAATTGATTGCTTTGGCTGTCAGTTCTGGAGGACCACGTTCGGGTCTCATATTTTTAAGATGAGGGCATTGAGGTCCACAGAAGCTACATATTTGTCAATGCTTATGGCAATGATACATGGGAGATCTAGAACTTGAACTCACATCTTTTCTTTCTTATTTCTATGTTAAATCCAGCCAGAAAACATTTCTTCAACTCACTTTATTCCCATTATGTGTTTGAAAGTACTTCCCCGACACATCATATATTTTACTCTTTGCATATGGCCCCTTGTATAAAAACGTGTTTATATTCTTTTGTAATTTGCCCTGCCTAGAGGATTCTGAGTGACATTTAAAGACTTCAGATTAATAAAATATGCAGATACTGAAATCCCAGATGAGAAAATCACAAAACATTGATTTTATAGTTTCCTGCAGTAATGTCTCCACTTAATGGGGCACTCAGAAATTATCTACGCAAAATTAAATTTCTGCTCAGTTAAGTGTTTTTAAAGCTGTATACCACTTTCAGCCTGGAACAAAGTGTTTCATCAAGAAGATCTAACACAAAACCTTATTTAGATTATAAAGTGGCTTCTCCTTCGAAATCATGTCAGTGATAACATAGTGTGGCAAATACATGAGCATTTGAAATTTTGTAGTGCAAGCAAATATGTAAACGGGTATATTCTATAGAGCAGGGTAAGGGCCACATTTCCCACCTTTGCATTTTCTACGGAGATGGGGATCCTACATGGGAGTTTGATGCTGAGGAAAGAACTGGTAGGGAAGCAAGTGCCATTCTTCCAACAATATTACTTTTGCTGATGAATCAATCAGACTCAGTACAATCACAGGTGTATATAAGATTATATATATATATACTTCAAATAAAAACAAGCATGCTTCCAATAGTCCTCTGTTCTTTTGTGGGTATGGCACCTAGAGTTATTCCATCTTATCTCCCTCAAAGTAGAGTATGTTGCTGGCACAACAGCAGCTGTTTATGGACCCCATGAACACCAGCCAGCCTCAGGCTGTTTCAAAGTCACTGACTGGAAACATTAGAGCAAATTCAAAGGTCTCATTGCTTAGTTAGGTGAGGGTTGGCAACCAAATTAATGGCTACTTTTGCCTGAGGCTGCAATATTTTGATATAAAGAAGGCAGAACTTAGACACCAGGATATAACTGCCTCATCTACAGGACTGACTCCCTTGGATATTTTAATTTCAGAATATTTTGGAGTGAAAGTGCCCTGAGAGATTATAAAATCCAGTTTTCTCTTTTTGTAATTTCAGGGGGAAAAAAAGAGATTCTTTTTTCACCCTTATAACTCATTGTAATCTTATTGATAAAGTCTTTCTTTCAAGGTTTTTTTGGGGAGGGTTTTTTGGAGGGAAAGGTAAGAAAAGCCCAAGAATAATGGCAGAGGAATTCCTTTCCTGGAGGAGAGGTTTTGTTGTGATGAGAAAGTACAGAGCTGGTGGGGTTTTTTTGGCAAAAAAAAAAAAAAAGATAAAAGAGGAGATGTGAGACTTATTTTCAGAAATACCGTTGATATGCTCAGTGGGATGGACATATAACCCCTTAGCATTAGAGTTTCTCTCCCTTTAAAAAGGGAAAATTATCTTCAGCATTCTCATGCATACTTTCCCGAGCTGACAGAAGACGTCAGAAGGCACACTTCATTTTACTTTATTTCTGTTTTTTAAAGTTCTTGAGAAAGCATTTAACCAGCTGGTTTGGTACATAATGTGAACTGAATGATACACATGCATGTTTAAAAAAAGTTATACCCTTCCTCCAGAGGTCGTAGTCATAGAAACCTTATAATACCTTTAAATAAAATATAGACATTCTTTGAAAAGAAAACTTAAACATCATTTACAAAGATAAATACTTTTTTTGAGAGAGAGAGAGAGAGAGAGAGAGAGAGAGTACACCCGCGAGCAGCTGAGGGGCAGAGGGAAGAGAGAATCATAAGCAGGCTCCATACCCAGTGTGGATTCAGATGAGGGGCCCAATCTCACAACCCTGAGATCATGCCTTGAGCCGAAATCCTGAAATCAAGAATCGGATGCTTAACCAACTGAGCCACGCAGGCGCCCCAAGACCAATACTTCATGAAATACTTCAGGTTGGCTTGAAGATATTCTCCTTTGCCACATTAACTATTTTACCTTCTATTTTATACTTGATAAAGAAGCCCCAGTTTAGTGATATTGTTGTTCAGTTTAGCTAATTGTCACCATGCTTGCTTCCTTAGATAATCCTGTGGTTTTGAATTTTTATTTTTATGTATCAGTATAAAAAAATGCATTCAATATCACTCATTATAACCACTCAGTATTGTGCTCATGACAACCCTAAAGTCTAATTAATACATGATACTTCTTTTTTTAGCCCATTTTGATATGTTACAGCATCCACTGTGCAGCCAAGAGAGACTGAGTCTATCTCAAGACTCCACGGGAGCAGTGTCAGGACTAATATATGGTTCCTCATCTTCACAAGAACTTTCAGAGTCATGTATTATTTTCTCCATTTTGAGGAAGAGGATGTTGAGGCTCAGAAAAGTTGAAGAAGCATATTCAAGGTCGCAGAGGTAGTAAGTGGCGGAGCCAGAGCTCCCCAGGACTGCCTGACTCTAAAGTTTACCATGCAGCGTATTTCTCATACTAGATTGCAGTCAAATACACAGTACATTTATGGCATAAACTAGCTTTAATGACTGGGGAATCCACATAAGAAAATGCGGTGCTGCATAGCTATGTTTGTAAATATCAATTACTCTACAACAACATACTTCGGCTTTCTGAACCAGAGCCACCACATGGCACAACTTTGGGGCAATCATTCACATCATATTCCATAGGAATGACCTCTCTTGGAGTCATGTACCCAGACCCTGACAGCCATCCATGACAGGCCTGATGATAAAGTCTTCCTGACTGATGGGTTCAAAAACAATCCCATAAGCAGTAGGAGGTAAGGGGATAATAAATAATATCACAAAAATAATTTATTTTTGTTAATTCTCAGGTCAAAGACCCAAATAACGTATTGTACAGATATTCAATAAATTCCTGTTGAATAAATGTATGTCCAGGCCCTGAGCAGAAATAATAGAGTTTTCATTAAGAAGTGATGCTAAATAGGCCAAAATTCTTGGGGGTAAAAGCAGAGAAACATAAGGAAAAGTGTCAGGGACACAAATCTTGTTACATAAAAAAGAGAGACAAAAGAGAGTAAGAAAGGAAAAAGGGGATAATGAGAAGCATGAAAGTTGAGAAAGGACAGAGGGATGAATTTTTTAACATGTCCCTGGTTCCTGTCTGCCTTTTCTGGATGTTCCCTCCAGAAGACTGAAGCCTCCCCAACTCAGCTTAAAATCCTCAATGGCAAACTTAAACCCAGTCTCCAGAAAATAATTAACACCTCCCCCACCTTGCTTCAGCTTCATTCCCAGTAATTCTCATTACTCTGCTCCACCTTCCTCCCCCCTCCCTACATTAAACACTGCACACAGCAGCTGCTTCCACCCCCACGTGGGCCTGGCCTGTTTGTCACATCTTCTCTCCCTCAGCTGCAAGCCCTTGCTAACTGCCCTCCCTCAAGGGGCTTCAATGCCACCTTCACCTGGTGAAGTGCACTCCTACCTCAAACCCCACCATGGACATCCTCTGCCGCAAGGGATTTCTCCATTCACTTCTGTCATCCTTGGTTCTTCTCTGCTCTCATTGCACTTAAAACCTGCATCCAACCACCCTCCACTTACTGCCTTATTATTTAGCCATGATCCAGCTCCCTTTATTACATCTTTTAGCATTTTAAAAACAGAGTTGTATTTTAATCATGGTTTTAGCCTCCAGAGGATTGAGCACAGATCAGACACATGGTCACTACATTATAAATACTTGCACTGACAGTGTCTTAAATGCCTGGCACCTGCCAGGCTTCTTGTAAACTCACATGGAAACATAAGCCTTCTTGGGCTCCTTTCACAGTAAAGATGCTGAGTTTCAGAGAAGTAACTTACTAAAACCAAAAGGTGTGTGTTAGAATCAGAATCCTGGCATAGACCTACCAAAAGCCCATGACTCTTCCATTCTTTTATCCTGTTTTTCTGACAGGAGGAAACAAAACCCAGTTATATGAAGTAGAAAACTGCTAATACTAGCCTAAAATATATGCATATCAATAGTTCCCCAAAGCCACACTGAGGGTCCTTAGGCCTCCAATGTCCAGCCTGGTTCCATGGTGAAGCATCTCCAACCTGTACTAAAGTCAGGAGTAAGGTTTTGTATTTAGAACAATGAATCTGAGTTATTATAAGAATGTTTCCTCTATCAGATATGTTCTAGTTCAGAAGACTGAGAATTTTACAATATATCACTGATGTTTTTATTCATTTATTTTTTGGCCCAATTGCACAGTAGTCAAACAGTGGAAGCCAGTCTCCCAGTCCAAAAATAGTATAATCCAGGGATTCCCAAACTCCTAAGGGTCTTAGGTAGGTATCCTGGTGTTTTTTTTTTTTTCATTATATTGTAGGCCAAAAGAAAAATATGTCACATCGATTAAGTAATTAGATCCAAACAACTTAATAAGCATTGATGTCTTAACAATTCAGTAGCCAAGTAAAAAGAAATAATATAACCATATTTTTCTTTCATTCTTTGATAGCCACAATGACTGAAGGGATTGTGCTCCTGTTGGGCACTGTGTGACTTCTTAAATCTTGGAATCAGATGGGACACCAAACCTCCCTTACTTCCTGGGCCTCATTAATTTTTCGTGCAGTGCTTGTTTCTTCTCAGAGCAACTTCCAACAAACCAGACTTTCAGAGATAGCATATGATCAAAATGAAGACAGCATGATACACTGCAGAAATCCTAAAGTACCCCAGCTAGTAGCTGACAGTGTTCAGTAGATGTTGCATATTGCGAGGTTGTATTCAAAACTTGAAAAACATCCATGGCATCACTATGAATTTACCGTGGCATCCTGGGGTATCTCGGTATCTCAGGGAATTGTCTTAGAACCTTGGTATAGTCAGTATATTTTATGTAAGTTATTTTAAAGAAATAACTTTACAACCTTTTCTATTCCAAGTTAAAGTTTACATTTAATTTATTTATGAAAACCTAGTTAGTATAAAATCATGAACATACAGCTAAATGAACTTTCAAAGGTGAACACACCCATGTACCCTCTCCCCAAATCCGGAGATAGGACAGTAATAATAGGCCATGGGAATCCTTGATGTCCCGTATCCAGTCACGGCTCCCCTTTTTCCCTATAGGCAATCACCATCCTGACTTCTAACACCATAACTGAGATTTCCCTCTTTATGAATACAAAGCACTTGTTTGAAATGTAACCATTTTTAAAATTTCAGTGAAGAATACCTCTCAATATTCTCACCCACCCTTTCCCATGGTGAAGAAGCTATGAAGATTAACCCTAAATTGGTCTAAGGCTTAGGAATGAACTTCTTACCTAAACTAAAGCAGTCACCCAGTCACAATCTCTGCCCAAGTTGGGAAAGTGACCTAAGATGACTCAATCAAAGAAAGGTACCAGGATTTCCCTCCCTCCTTCTCTTTTTCCTTCCTTTCTATTTTTCCTTTCTTCTTAATGTGACACGTTCTCTGTTTAAGCTCAACAAAGAAGTAGGTGACCTCAGGAGCTTTTAAAAGCAATCTTGTAATTGGAAACTGAGCTTGCGTCTAATTAGAGTCAAAATCACAGAAGGCAGATCAGAGCAAAAACAAACCCACAAAAACAAAACATGTTCCCTGGTATCATTTTTGAGTCACTGAGTCACAGCTGGACTTTACATGTATGTGAGCCAATAGATTCTCATTTTATATGTTAATTTGAATTTGAGTTTTCTTTAACTTACACGCTTAAAGATTAGTATTATATTATATTATATTATATTATATTATATTATATTATGTTATATTATAGAATAAGATTAGCTCTATATCAGTTAACCAGAAACTTCAGTAATGCAAACCCCTAGGTCCCAAGTAGACCACTAGAATGTAATTTTCCTAACAGGAAAGAAAATACTAGTGAACTAAAATTTCCATCTAAGAGAAAAATCCACTAAAGTGGTTTTTGCTATAATTACTTTATCTTTCTAGGGCTCAATTATTAACCCCCTACTCATCCCTCTTGCAAATGAGGGCGATTTAAACAGATTAACCAAAACTGGGGTACTTTTTGATAGGTTTAATTATTCTGTTTAGGGCAACCTTTCAGCTACAATAAACAAATCTCCTCTTTTAACAGAGCTACATTTTCAAAGCAAAAACCTCTTGCTGTCCTTATCTTGCTAATGAAGTTTTCCATTTACCTATAATCTGTATAGAATAGGGATATTTGATGTGGCATTTTCTTGACATTCCTGTCCTACTACAATCACACTCCTTAATTGTGTCTGCCTCATCTGCGTAATAGAACTGACACCTCATCCTAGTCTCTGATTTTAATCATAATTCCAGGGAGCCAGAAATGTCACCAAATAGCATTCAGAAAACACTGTTAGCAAAGACATTTTCCCAATGCTTTACAAGGCCAAAGCAAACTATAATTTTCTAAAAGAGAAAAAATTATGTCATTTGCGTACGTGGCAAAAAATAGTGGCTTTAAATTAAATAACAAATAGAATGCTAAGCATTAAAATAGGATACCTGCCAAACCAAGCTAGGATGCATCTCTTAAATTATGGGGCTGATAACATCATCTGAATTCATTAGGTATTTGTGGAAAACAATGGTAATTCTAGTAAATGCCAGATCTACTTTCAGAATATCTCTGTTGAATAACTAACCTCTGTCAGACCTCTAAGAAGTACTATGATTCTAGAAGCAAGACAGTACCTCTAATGGATGAGCCCTCCCTCGAGGAGGACAATTCATTCCCCCTCATTCTCCAAAGGCTAGCTGTTGTTACACCTCACACCACACCTGTCACAAAGTGATGTGGAGACTTTCCTGGAGAAATGGCCAATATGTGATAGACTTCTAAACAAAAGAAGCAGAGCTAAATGAGGCAGGATAAGGCTAGTAGCCAAGGAAGTGGTCATGGAAAAATCCCCATACAAGAAAACATGTCACCTTAAATGCTGTTTTCTTGAGTAGAGAATAAAGAGAAGGTATGAGCAGCAAAGAGAGGTCATGATGTGGTTAGAACTATGACCTCCATAGCCAGGACCTCCTAGTCAAATCCCACTTGGGACATCACTAGCTCTATGGTCTTGAACATGATATTTAACCCTCTTTTTAATTTATTTATTTGAGAGAGACAGGACATGGGCAGGGGGATAGAGAGAAGCAGGCTCTCTGCTGAGCCAGGACTCCAATGTGGGGCTTGATCCCAGACCCCATTGATCACAACCTGAGCTGAAGGCAGACACTTAACCTGACTGAGAACCACCCAGGTGTCCTGATATTTAACTGTTTAGTGGTTCAGTTTTCTCAAGCACAAAAATAGGAAAAATGGCAGTACCTATTTCTTGGGAGTAGTTATGAGAATTAAATAAGTTAATATTTATAAAATACTTTTAACACTATTGAGTATTATATATGAGTTCGGTAAATAAACAATCTACAAAGTAGGACTAACATTTTTTTGTGGCCTTTTACCATAGTTTTATCCTTTTAATTGCTCCCACAAAGGGAAAAAGAGTGAAAATGTTTTGAATTTATTTAGTGAAACAGATACTTTACTTCCTCTGTCTGATAAAATTCTTAAAAATTTCAAAGTAGGCATTATTATTCTTATTTTACAGGAGAGATAAATGAGGACAGAGGGTTTAAGCAACTCTTTTCAGGGCATTATGATTTGTATCCAAGTCTCCTTGGCTCTGAAACCTGATATATTGTTTGTTTGTTTTTCCATTGCAGAATCTTATTTTTGGAAGCTAGAGTAGCATGGTGAAGACCTGAAACTGAAATTCAAAGAGGATAAACAAAGTGAAGTAGATAAAGACAAATACTAAATACGTTGAAGGCAGAAGAGGATGGTCTGTCAATTCTCTCGCCACAATCAAAGTTATTACGCCCTATGAAATAACAAAGAAAACATCTTTATTGTAGAGCTGGTTAATGATGAAAAGAACATGCCAAAAGAAATTGAGGCAAGAACAATATGGAAATTCATTTTGATGATAATGCTGAGCCATTTACTACAAGTGAAGGGCAAAGTGCAACCAGAGAAACATCAGAAGTGCAGGAACTTCCAGAATCTCATCTCAACTGTAAGTCAACATTTAATTGTTGACTGCAGAGAAAGCAGCTGCCCACCATCAGCAGTAACTCAACCAATGCTATTTTAAAGGACTTTACACAACTTGGAAGTGCCAAGACTCATGGTGATATTGATACCATTTATAAAGAATAAAAGGATTAATTATCTATAAGTAATGCCAGCTCATCACTTCTGGCATTCAGTAAGGGGAAAAAAATCTTGTTTCATAAACAGATAAATGTGCAAGAAAGTCTGATTTAATTAAGTAAAGTTGCAAAAAAAAAAAAAAGGGTAGCTTCTAATAATTTAAGTTACCTAAACAAAAAGTGTAGATAAAATAAAAGCTAGGATATTTATTCTGACTTATGGAGACTTAGGAGTTCATTTTATAATATTACTTGTTAGAATAAAAATTACAAAAAAAAAAACAAAGAAAGAAGACATTCTAAGGTTTTCTACTATGGGAGTGTTTTGAAAGCCTCTGTATATATGAGAATGTAAAATAAAGTCTACTGAAAGTAGGAAATGATAAAATTGAAACTAGATCATCATAATGATTTTTGATAAAATTTGCTATTGGAAAGCAGTTGATAAGGGACTAATTTTTAAGTGTGAATCTATATTTGATTTATCAGAGAATTTCAGGGCCTTAGAAAAATTGGCTATTTTCTCAAAAACATCTCTTCTGGACTCCAAAATATTCAAATACATTTGTTGCAATGGATCAAATCAGTTTCTACAGAAAACACCCCGCCCCTATCAAATACCACCACACCATGAGATAGCATTACCACACTCATGTGTATGCCGTAGTTCACACCTGAGGCCCATAGCACAGGAATGAATGGGTGTAAAGACAAAGTGCTTTGGGAACAAACTTTTTCAGGACATGGGATATAGAAAATTCAGGCGAGGCCTAACCAACATCCTAGTAAAGCAAACACTGCAGGGACTGTGTATTTAGAAAAGATCAGAGGCTTAAAACCACAGGAAACAGAGTTGCAATAACAAAAAAGATAAACTCAACATTATGTTAGGGTAGGAAGAGGGAATCTAAACCACTGATTCTCAAGGTGAGTTCAAGGTAAGGTATTCAGGACTCTACTGAAGATCAGGAAGGCGCTTTAGAAAGAAACATATACTCCTCAGACTCGGCCAAATGGATAAGAGAAGGAACAATCCAGCCCTCCATTAGCCACAGTAGCAAGAGGGGTGCTGGGGAGGCATGAGGCCGACTTAGCAGTGCCATCTTGAGTTCCACAGGCTTAGCAACCATGGTTGTTTCTACTTCCTGAATCTCAGGGAAGAAGAGATAGCTGGGGAGGAGACAGAGTGGCCTCAGAAATGCACAAGACTCCTCATTGTCCAGTGTAGTCACTGGATGACAAATGGGTGGGAACCACTGAATTCCTCTAAACTTACCAGTTGGTGGGCTGACCATAAAACTTGGCATTCAGAGGAAACTCTTCTTAGAGGTGTTGCTGATATACTTATGGCGGGAATAAGGGGTATAAACAAACTGGACTAACTTCTAATTCCAATGCTTACTTGGTACAGGGTTGTTCTAGCACAGTTACAGAACACGTAAATACGTATTTCTAATTGACACATAGTTTTCAATTGCGTCTTTCCATTTTATACAACAGGTTTAAATCTAAAAGTATTTGTTTTCAAAATGAAATTCAGCTTCAAAAATTCAGGTTTGGCACTATGAGCTCTTTAAAAAATATGCTACAACGTAAGACAGAATTACAAAAGCAATTTCCTAAGAGGCTTTGAATGCTGCAAGACACCAAAATAAGGGCGTACACACTGCCACCCTACAAAGTGATGGATTACGAGGCTGCATCTTTTATATGGATCTCTAACTTGTAGAAACTCTCTAAAAAAGTAGATCACAACAATTCATATATTATCTAAAGTGCAAGTTTGCATTTTAAATATGTCTGGGAGCTACACATGCTGAATCTCACAGAAACTTAAGGAATATGTGATAGATACAATAAGCCCTAGGATTCATGTTATTAAAGATTCCCTGTGAGTTTAGGTGACCTCCTCTGTCCTAGAGAACAGAGAGAAAAACTGGACAAAATGAAACCTATTTATGGTCTGATCTAAATGTTCTGTCTTTGTAAATCTGCAAAAGTTTATCTTATGTTATTTTACCCAAGCAAATCTTCCAGTAAGCAGCAGATGGAAAGACTGGAAAGCGTATTACTGTATAAACCCATATTACTTAAGAGACATGATATAATTGAATTATTTAGATGCAGTAATGCATGGAGAAGCTCCTCTATGAACTTTCTACCTAAAAGTTATGGATATAATCAAGCCAGATTCCCATGCAAAAGCATATTAATTAATTATCACCAGCCAGTGATTTGAGTTGTTGTTTGTATAATAGTGTCTTTTTAGAGTTACAAATAAAGGAATTGATAAAGTGTCTTTCAGAGCCATCTTGTTAGAATGCAAATCAACTTTTGTGCAGCTATTTATTACCCAGAATCATTCATTTCCCATATACTTCCAATGCTGTGTCGTTATAATTCAAGCCTCTGGCTAGTTCTCAAGCACTAACTGAAAGCTAATATTAATACATAAAGTAATATAATACTTATTAGGAATAGGATAAAATAATAATACATTCAAACCAAAAAAGAAAAAATTATTTTCCTATTTTTGATTATTAGCCCTGGATCCACTCAATAAGGTAGAAATTCAGGCCTGGTTAACTACATTTTCTGTGGGCAATTTATAGTTTTCCTGACCTTAGATTCCTCATTAGTTAGAAAACATAATTTCTGTGAAGCCGGGAATTAAACTTCATATTTTCCCCAGGTGGCCATGAGGCAGCATTGACAGAGAAAATATTTCAAAAGACTCAAACCCATACGGGCATTAAGACATTACTGGGAAGACATCACCTGCCCACTTAGATAAGGATTGGGTCCTCCATTGTCTACCTGTCCCACACTGTCAAGAAACTGCCTCATCAGCTGGGTTGTCCATAAGAGGAGAGCTTGACAGCAAGTGGCCACACAGGTGCTAGCATTTCCCCAAGATCTGGGTTCCCCACTTGGTCATGGTTGTCCATCTACACTTTGGAGTCAGCAGCATCCAAATTTACTTATTATTGCTACATCTTATTCTTATGAACTCAGATAAATTACTTAGCTTCTCTTTTAGCCTGTTTATCCATCCTAGTAATGGAGATAATATCTTCCTCCTCATGACATTGTGTGGGACTCAAACAAGATAATGCATGTAAAGTAACATGCCTTCGAAAATACGGTTCTCTTTTATATTGATTTCAAAAGCCCTGGTAAATAAATCCCAGGATTGGCATGTGATGTTTTTCAGTTTTATATCTTTCCTGTAAGTATTTCACACTCAAAGTGTGGGGGGAAAATACTGCATCTAAAAGACATTTTTGCAGTCATACATTTTCTAAGAACTGAGCTGAATACAATCTATCATCTGTCACCATGAACATTAAAAACTTGATAAATCAAGTTTAAAAACTCCCTTTCCTTCATCTATCTAGTACCTGCTTTGCAGTCTCCTTAATTAGATAGGGGATCTGATGGAATTACTAGTCTTTAAGAGTCATTCAAACACAAATAAATAAAATGGATTTTACTGAAACTCATTTGCAATTGCAATTTTTAAGAATACTTGAAGAAGAATGGATTCATTCAATTCTATATTATTAAACTAAGGCTAACCAATGTTATATATTAAGGCCATAGACCAAATCCTATAAAATGGAGCACTTTCATAGATGGGAGCCTGCTCTAAGGACAACCAGAATCTATCTTCCCCAAAGGTGAACACATGAACTGAAAAACAAATCATGACAATTACATTCAAGATATGTGCTCATAAAAACTTAAGAAAAGGAATATTTTGGAAGAAATAGGCCTGAGTTATGAAAATATTAGAATTATACATATGCAGACAGCATCATAGAATCTGGATAATATATAACAAGAAAAGCACAAAAATATTCTTAAAAATACAAATTTTTAAAAACTCAGTTGAGCAGGGACGCCTGGGTGGCTCAGTGGGTTAAGCCTCTGCTTTCGCCTCAGGTCATGATCTCAAGGTCCTGGGATCGAGTCCGCATCGGGCTCTCTGCTCAGCAGGGAGCCTGCACCCCCCCCACTCTGTCTGCCTCTCTGCCTACTTATGATCTCTGTCAAATAAATAAATAAAATCTTTAAAAAAAAAAACTCAGTTGAGCAATGGCTCGAACTCTGTCATTTTACAGATTAGGAAATATAAACACTTAAAATGTGAAAAAATATCAGTCAGCCGTTTTAGTAGTCATGCATGTCTAAGAACTAACCACAAATTCAAGATTGTCAGCACAATGAACCAAATTATCTCAGAAAATCATTTTAGGAAGAAGCAGTTTTTCCAGTTCCCATGCAAGCAGACCTTCAGTTTACTTCTAAAATGACTTAACCCAGAACAGATGCTTAATCTATGGAGGGAGTTCCCAATACACTGGCAATTTTTAAGTTAGCCTAAGTAAAGTGGTTTAATACCCACATGTGCCTACGATTTCTGTTTAGAAAAAGAGGAGTTCGATTTCTGCGTGTTTTATTATTTTCATAAACTCCTCTTCATGTTAAATAACTTATAGAAATAAAAAGAAATTAACGCACCCATAAAAATATCCCGCGGACCATGTGTTAAGATGACTGCATTTGTAAACTGCAGAGAAATCCCATTATTTCAGTATCTTGCTGTGTTTCACTGAATCATCAGCATTAATCATAGATGACATATTCCTAATGCATTAGTGCTGTCCTTCATGGTGTGAGAACATCTACCATGGAAATAGCTTTTTCTTTGTTGAAAAAAAAAAATCCATGGTTCAAATGAAGAAATCTGAAAATATGTGTTTTTCATCTTTATCTCTGACTCTTTTTGTAGTTCCAAATGACATTTTGTAAAATGCTATGCATAGATTTTTGAGGTTATTACTATTCAGTTCACAATAAAAATTACTCAAAATGTAAGCTGAATAAGCACAGAGAATTTGATGCTGCTTAAATATTTAAAAGTAGAATAAAATGGTATGCCAAATTCCCATTTCCTTTCAAGTTTTGTCCAAATAGCTACTTCTTAGGCTCTGCCATTTTCATCATTCCTGCCAAGTCTGCCAGGATTCTGAAGACATCCGGCTTCTACCCAAGCCTGGGGTTATATCCATGATTCTTAATGACTGATCTATGTGCACACAGAAGGCTGATGAAGCAGAGAAAATCGAATTTCAAGGTTAAGAAATTAATTTTGCATCTCCCCCACGCCCCGAGTCCAATCTGTTAGAAGATTCTGTGAGGTCTACCTTCACAGTACATCCAGGACTTAATCACTCCCCACCATTTCAACTGCTACCATATTAGTCCAAGCCATCGCCACCTCTGGTTTAGATGATTATGAAATGACTCCTGTTGACCCTAATTCCACCCTGTCACCTACAAACTGCATTCTGATCTTTAGGTACTATCTTTGAGAACATAATTCGGATTACATACTCCTCAATGAAAAGTTCTCCCATAGTTTTCCATTCCACTCAGGGTAAAATCTTACATTCTTGCCCAGACTACCATTGTGACTTTGTCTCCTATCCACCTTCTAATTCCAGCTTTGTACCTCCTGCCCCTCAAATCCCCTAAGGATCCTAATCAAACATCACCTTACCAGAGATGATACTGCTGACCACTATATATACTAAGAGTCTTTGTCTCATCACTCTCTTTCCTGCTTAAATTCTTGTTCACAGCAACTTCTAGCCTGAATCTTGTAGATTTATCTTTTTTTTTAAGTTTTTTTTTTTAAGATTTTATTTATTTATTTGATAGACAGAGATCACAAGTAGGCAGAGAGGCAGAGAGAGAGAGAGGAGGAAACAGGCTGTCCCCAGAGCAGAGACCCTGATGCGGGGCTTGATCCCACGACCCTGGGATCATGACCCAAGCTGAAGGCAGCAGCTTTAACCCACTGAGCCACCCAGGTGCCCCAAGATTTATCTTTTTATTAATAATTATTTTCATTTTCCCTCTATAAGAACATTAAATCAATGAAAGCATGATTTTGGCTCCTTTTTCTTTTTCAGTTATCCTTGGCACCTACAACAACACTTTGCATGTGGATGCTGAATTAACCAACATGAACATAATGTTAAAT
Source organism: Taxidea taxus jeffersonii (assembly GCA_003697995.1). Lineage (NCBI taxonomy): Eukaryota > Metazoa > Chordata > Mammalia > Carnivora > Mustelidae > Taxidea > Taxidea taxus. Next base: position 19,455 of record RCUC01110569.1, read on the forward strand.
ATATTTCTGTAAAGAAGTATCTGGGGAGACTTTAAATCTATTTCATTAGTATTTTTTAAAGATTTTATTTATTTATTTGAGAGAGAGAAGAGAGAGAGAGAGCATGAGTTTGGGGGGAATGGGTAGAGGGAGAAGGAAATTCCCTGCTGAGTGGGGAACCAGGTATGGGAATCTATCCCAGGACCTTGGGATCATGACCCAAGCTGAAGGCAGCTACTAAACCAACTGAGCCAAACAGGTGCCCCTATTCCATTAGTATTTTTATTTTTATTTTTTAAAAAATATTTTATTTATTTATTTGACAGACAGAGATCACAAGTAGGCAGAGAGGCAGGCAGAGAGCGAGAGGGGGAAGCAGGCTCCCCACTGAGCGGAGAGCCCGATGCGGGGCTCGATCCCAGGACCCTGAGATCATGACCTGAGATGAAGGCAGAGGCTTAACCCACCCAGGTGCCCCTCATTAATGTTTTTAAAGGCAAAATCACAGTAAACATTACCTGAGTCACTAATTAAATGATCATTTCTCTCCATTAGAGCATAAAGTCCATAAGGACAGGAATGGATTTTATCCTATTTGTTGATATATCGCCAGTGCCTACAACTGATACTTCTGGTGCATTTGTTAAATGCTGAGTGAATAGCTAGGATTTGTTTTCATTCCCATTCTAAAACCATAAATGATATGCATACAAAACAATATTTTTTGTACAAGGAATCATAACTAAATCTCTTAGGGATACTTTAGCTTAAATGCAGAAATACAATTCAGGTTTGCGAAGCTGAGACAAATCCTGAGTCATGAGCAAAGACAGATGATGAATCAGGGTCTTAGATGGTTGTAGTGAGAGGGAAACAAAATGTGACTGGATCAACAAGAGCTACCCTAGTGCTAACGAACAAGGCAAGAGGACATTGTAACTGTGGAGATGGTGACCACAGCCAGAGAGACACATTAGGAGTTGGCAAACTGGAGTGCAAGCTAGTAGCTAGGCAGTAAAAAATAGCTCAGAAGGAAGAAATGAAGATGGGGTAACTAAGTACTGTCATGGATAGTGCTAAACACACTGAACTCATCCAACACGTTTAACCCTACATAAATAAATGCTTTTTATCAGTAGAGAGACAATGTGTACCTGAAGACTTTATCCCCCTGAGATAAAGCTTCATTGCCTTGAAAGGATCTGAGTTTATCACACTGAATCTGACTCTCCAGTGTCAAGGCAAAGCCTGAATTTCTCTGGTTGCTTGAGAAGTGCATCTTAAATCATTCTTAACAGTCTTTCCCAGTCCTTCGAGTCTCTGACACTACAGTGATTTAAAAAGAATCTTTTGATAATCACTTACTTCACTTCAAATGTCCTTTTTCCAAAGAACTACATATGCTTGAAAGAGTTAACAGACTTTAAAATAATCAAGTAATTTCCCGCTATCTCTGGTTATTTGTAAATTTCACTGTGTTAAATGTATGAAAAGTTGAAAATTTTAATTTATAATTATTAAAATCTTCAATTCACAAATAAAATTCACCAGGTGGATTTTTATGTCTTCTGTCTTCACCTCTTACCTACAAGATAAATACCTATGAGTTTTTGCTTTTCTGAAACATTATAGAGAATTCTCTGTAGATTATAGAGAAGGGTGTTGTACCCTTGGTTTTGCGCATCATAATGTTTCCTTCTACTTTTACAAATACTGGATTGTTCTTAGTCAATTTCGCAATGGCTATTTTTTAAATCTCTTAGACAGAATAATTAACTGAGAGGTGATCCTCTACAGCTACTCCTTTAATAAACGAAGCTTACATAGACAATGGCATATAAGCATGCATATGTATTTTTGTGTATATAAATATATAATCATTGGTTTGAAGCTTACAGACATCAACTTGGATCATTTTTTATAGGTTCGGTGATATTTTTTAATTAAGAGATATGTTTTAGTCTTAAACTGTTTAGTAAACAAGTAAACATAGATTTTTACCCCAAATACCACATATGAGCTTTAAATGGATTTTCTAGCATGGATCCTCCTGTAAAATTTAATTAGATAGCTCACTGAACCTACTGTTTTTCATCCTGAAGTTATTTCACTAAGAAATTCTATCTTTAATTTCTTGCCAACTTCTATTACTCATTCCAACCAGAAGCCAGATTTACTATAAGATTAATAAATTAGTCCCTAAGAAAACTCTGTCTCAGTTTCTTCCAAATATTTTTTGTTGTTTTTTTATTTGAGAATAACTTTTCAAAATCACGTGAGCTGTGGTACTCATGAAATATTGTGAGTCCAAGCTCAGAACACAAACAAGAAACAGTCAAGTTGAATCTACATCCATATTTCACAATTGATGGCCTCACTCAGAGTAGTGCTGGCAAATAGAAGGTTTGAATGCTGCCTCTCCCTAATTGGCAGACATGGTCCCTTAATTGTAAACCTCTTCTGGCCTCACAATCCTTCTTCACACAGAACCCCAGGCAGCTGCTGGAGATTGATTGGATTGATTCCCACATGAGGTGATTCCTACTTGCTATTCCTGAGCGAGCAGATTCAGAGGTTAGTGGCACTGCCCTATGTGGTTTAGAAAGAACATGGTTTTCAACAATAATTGAAGATGGGTAGGTATCAAAACTCTTGTATATGTTTACTCCAGGTTTTTTTCCCCCCTAATTAAAGATCCATTCATATGTCCATCTGCTTCTGTATTTACATCTCAGCTTACTGCCCACCTCAAGGGCATTTGGTATTTAAGAGTGATTGCACTTTAAGGCGACTTGATCTTGAAACCAAAAGGGAACTGTCTCTGTTACTGTTTTACTGTGGCGCCCTGTGGGGCTCTGGGTGCCTTTACTGGACTTGCTGTGCATAGATTTCAGGGGATGCTGACTTAGACAACTAGGATTATAGGAGTGGGAGAGGAGAAGTATCATAAATTAACCACAAATAACATTATAATCTGAGAAAATGGTTAAAATGAAGTGCAGCTTCTCAGGAGCCACACAATCTTAATTATACTACCCTTAGCATCTCAGTTTTTCACATGTAGCATTACGATAATAAAATACACTTCACAAAATCGTTGTGATAATCAAGAAAGATAGTTTAAGTAAAATCAGCAGAGCTCCTAGCACACTGAATCTAAATTTAAGGTAAAAGAAATGATACTAATGCATTTATATTAATACTAATGCAGTTCCTTAATGATGCAATTACAAAACTTTGTTTTGCACCTTTCACAGAAGGTTAATTTATCAAAATTAATCATATCCTTAATACACACTTTTTGAAAGAACTTTATTGAGACACAATCCACATACCATAAAATTCACCCAAATTGTACAAATCAATGGTTGTTAGTAATTCACAGACTGTATAACCATCACCACCCAAAATGCAATATATTCTTGAATTTCCTTAGCAACATCACCAAAGGATGTCCCCACCATGAGAAAACAATCTGAAAAAATCATAATGTAAAACTTCTGTAATGCAATTGGCAATGACAATTTTAAAGAAGTTTGAGTTCAATTGAATAGTTTCTAGATTAATGTGGTTACATGGGCATAATAACACTGATTGGCTCTGGGTCATACATAGAGAAGTTATGGACTTCCTGTTTCTAATCTGACATACACAATGCTTGGAAGTTGTCATTCCCGCTCTCACAATATGGAAAAAGTTGAAAAAAATGAGAATTAACAGCCCTTCTTAGATCCATCAGAGTACAGGGATCACAAAGCAAATCACTTTCCTGAGAACTGGAGAGACAGTTGTATACAGAGAATCATAAATTTTCAAAAGCAGAAGCCCAGGACCAGAGATCCACAGAAGGAACTGATACTGATAGGAACATTGATGAATTGCTGGAGCCTCTGTGTGGAGTAGTATAGGAGTCAAACACTCTAAGAAGTGGGGGACATACATTCCTGAGTTTTACTTCCAGATGTTCCACCTGGTTCTCAGAGAAAAAATTATTCTGTGCTTCCAGGAGTTACAGGGGAAGTAACCATTCTAAAAAGAGGAGGTTAAGGCTGAAAGAACTGTAAACTATTTAAGAAAAAGTATCTAGGGAAGTCCAGTGCCATCTGGGGAGAGAGAAACAAGGACAGTAGGAGAAAATTTAACCCCTGACACCATAGCTATAGCAAACAGTAAACTCAGCCTAAATTCTAGGAAGATAAACAGAAACCCCACACTAAAGGGCTATCTAGTTCAGTTTCTTTCACCTGAGGCATCATGTCTGGTTTCAATTCAAAAAATTACAAGGCATGCTAAAAGGCAGTATGAAGAGACAAAACATAGGAGTAAGATTCAGGTATGGTACAAAATTTAAAATGTCCAGATAAGAAATTTGAAACATCTGATTAAAATGTTAAGGGCTCTAATAGAAAAAGTGAACAACAAACAAGAACAGATGGGAAATGCAGGTAGATGGAAACTCTAAGAAAATATCAGAAGGAAATATTTTAAATACTTTTTAAAAATTGAAATTGAAATTAAGAATGTCTTTCATGGACTTGTCATCAAATTAGACCATGGCCAAGGAAAGATCAGTGAGACTGAAAATATGTCAATAGAAAGCTCCCAAACTGTAAAACAAAGAGAAAAAAAAAGATGAAAAGAAATGGAATAGGAAAAAATGGAACAGAATATCCAAGAAGTATGATACAATTACAAAAGGTATAACATACACATTTTTGGAATGCCAAAAGGAACAGAAAAAGCGAAAGAAATAAAATAGATATTTGAAATAATGCTAAGAATTTTCCAAAATCTGGGGCGCCTGGGTGACTCAGTCAGTTAAGCATCTGCCTTCGGCTCAAGTCATGATCTCAGGGTCCTGGGATCGAGTACTGCATCAGGCTCCTTGCTCAGTGGGGAACCTGCTTCTCCCTCTGCTTGCCACTCTCCCTGCTTGTGCTCTCTCTCTCTCAGCCAAATAATAAAATAAAATAAAATAAAACAAAATAAAATAAAATAAAATAAAATAAAACAAAATTTCCAAAATCTAATGATGGCTATCAAATCATAGATCTAGGAATCTCGGAGAATACCAAGCAGAATAAATAGATCCAAAAAATCTACACCTAGACATACCATATTCAAACTACAGAAAATCAAAGACAAAGAAAAAGTCTTGAAAGAAGCTGAAGGGGGAGGGAACCTTACTTATAAAAACAAATAGGAAATACTTCAGACTTCTCTTTAGAAATCATGCAAGCCAGAGAATGGTGAAATATTTAAGTGTTGAAAGAAAAAAATTATCAGCTTAGAAATCTGTATCCTGCAAAATTGTCCTTCAAACATGAAGGAGAAATAAGACTCTTAAATAAAAATTGAGGTACTCTGTTGCTAGTAAACTTGCCTTGTAATATATCTTAAAAGGACTTCTTCAAAGAGAAGGGAAAAACATAGATGAAAAACTCAGACTACATAGTGGACAAGAATTGAAAAATGAATAAGTAAAAGTAAAAGAAAGTATTTGATTTTTTTGTATTTTAATTGATCTAATAGCTAAAAGTTTGTTCAAATATTATTATTAGCAACATCTTACAGGGGGATTACAATTTATAGACTGGTAGGATGATTGATAGCAATGCAATGAGGGAGAGAATGGGAATACTCTAATGTACTAGCACTCTCTACGAAGTGGTATAATGTTATATGAAAGTGGAATTAATTAAGTCTAAATGTATATCACAAACTCTGGGCAGCCACAAGCACTTTTAAAAGAGAAGTGTAATCGATAAACGAAGAGAAGAGAGAAACTGGGATAATATAAAATATTCAGTTAAAACCTGAGAAGGCAGTAAGTGTCAAAGGAAAAAATAAAGAAAGAGAAAAGAAAATCTACGAAAGAAATTTTTGGGACAGTTGGGAAAGCATGAATACAGTCTGGGTATTAGAGGATCATAAGGAATTATGTCATTTCTTACATGTGATATGGTATTGTGTTACGTGGGAATAAGATCTTATTCTGAGAAGATGCATGATGATGTCTTTAGGAATGAAAGGCCATCCTGATGTCTAAAACTCACTCTCAAATGATTCGTGTGTGTGTGTGTGTGTGTGTGTGTGTGTGTGTTTATGTGCAAAGAAAGAGATAAAGAAAAATATAAAATTCCAGTAATTATTGAATCTAGGTCATGGATACACAGTAGTTTGTGTGTAGTTCCTTCAACTTTCCTATATGTTCCGGAATGGTTAAAAACCTTTTCAAAAATGAAACAATGAATGAATGGATTAATTAATATAAATATATGCCTCTTGTATTTTTTTTAGAGTAGGTTTCACAGAAAACCATTTTAACTTTTATGATATCTTTGAGGAATCTCAAGGCAGATGATTTATTGTTAAAGAGCTTGATGAATTCTGTTCTTTAAATTTAAATAATGAGATCTTTTGTGTGTGATGCTGCTACTTATTTTGACTCTAATTTCCAGAGAAGTTGGTTTGGGCCACAAGAGATTAGCTATAGGTCACTTAAACCCATAAAACACAAGTTGTGCAATTTTTATTTTACTTCCTAAGTAATATAATTGTGTAATGAGAAGTAATCTGAGGTTTATAGGAACTTCAGGAAATAAAATTAGTAGCATGTGAAATTAAAAATGAGCTAATAAACACATTTTGCTAAATTTACAATTATATCATGCTACTCCTCATGGAAAAACTTACTGCCCCCTGAGTCAACTGCCTAGTTATTTGAAATATGCCTTGCAATTCTATAGTACATTCTCACCACGATCAAAAGACCAGTAACAGCACTATCATGAGTTGTGTTATGTAATTAGGCATGACACATTAATATACGGCTAATAAAACTATAAGGCCATTATAAACATCTATATTTCTACTTTAAATTCTTTATACTAGTATCTAACCACAAGATAAAAAATAATTATGGCAATGTGAAGAGAACATCTGCTAGTTAAAGGATCATAATATCTGTTATCATTAAGGAAGGCATGGAGCACTGGGTGTTATATGCAAACAATGAATCATGAAACACTACACCAAAAACTAATGATGTACTGTGATTAACATAACATCAAATAATAATAATAAATAATACTGTTATCAACTGTCATGTGTAAATGGTCAAAAAATATGAAGGGTAGTAATTTTTTTAAAATGAATTTAAAGCTTCATTTAGCTTTTTGCTTTTTCATCATCTTTCAAAAGAAATACACTGGCATGCATGTTTTGTGTATGTGCTACTCAATTAAGATGGATATGTGAGGAATTTCTCTAAACAGCATGACCCTAAAACAAAAGGAATCATATTTTAAGAGAAAGAAAAAAGTTCTCAGTAAGTAGAAATTCAGAACTATAAATGTAATGTTGTTCAGGAAAAAGAAAGTTGTTTGCCAGCTTTGGTGGAATAAGAGTGTGGGAGTACCTCAAATACCCTGCTTAAGGAAGAGCTAAATCATGCTTTTATTTTACAGCATAAAGCATGCCAACTTCTAATACTTAATGGGATTCAATTTAACAAGTACTTGACTGCATAACCCTGTGCTAAGATGTGGAGTGATATAAAAATGACTAAAACTCGTTGCTCACTCTAAAATAAGTAATAATCTAATTAGAATAACATATCAACACCTAACTGTAAAACAAAACAAAGTACTAAATGGAAGAGAAACCAACTTGCTTCAGTAGAAGAGAGAACAACCTCTTTAGCTAGGAAATCAAGGAATCTTCCATGGAGGAGCATTTGAAATATGCCTTGAAGTCAAAAAGAAGATAGTGAAAACTGGATGAGAAAGGGATGGCTTATTTGGGTTTTTTGCTGGTACAAATTGCAGGACAGGTGGAAAATAAGAGTGAAAACTAGTTTGGGGCCAATTATAGGAAGTCTTAAGTTTGGGGGTGAAGAGATTGGACCTGAGCATTGTGTCAATGGAGAAACTTTCTGAGGACGGCTGTGGCTAATGCCCATGTGTTTGGATTCCAACTTCGCTTGGTGATGAACTGGAGTGGGCAGAGACTGAAGGCAGGGACATAAGTTAGGGGGCTGTTAGAACAATCCAAGTGAAAATGATGAAAGGAAAAAGAAGGCGTAGTCACAGAAACATCCAGGAGATACAACAGATGAACTTGGGTCAGACTTGAGGAAAAAGGCAAAAGAAAAGAAACCAGACTGAAGATAACTCAGGATTTCGGTGTGGTTGAAATCTTGCACCGAAATGGAGCACAGAGATCTGAGAACAAAGAACCGAGCTTTATGAATTCACTCTGCAGCCATCCCTCAAATCTGGTTTGCAAGTAGTTTAGGGATCAGTGGCCAATAATAAGAGGCACTCCTGAGGCTCCGAACAGTCTCTTCTTGGGTTCCTTTTGTTCTTGTCTCCAAAGTTACAAGTGGCACAAAAGGGAAGCTGGTTACAACACTACTATTGCATGGGACAATTCTTTCCATCTCCCAAACACAGGCTAACAAAACCCATCAGCATCCTAAGTGTAGAACAATGCAGGAAGGGTCTGACGTCTCACACATTCCTGCCTCTAGGCATTTGCTTCTGCAGTGTGCGCTGCCTGGGACACCAGCAGGATCCCTTGGCTCTCTCACTCACATTGAAATGCCTTCTGATGTGGGGCTTCTGCAGCCAAGGGAATTAGTGGAATTAGCCGTGCTCCCCCACACATCGCACGCTGCATCCTGCAACTCAGCTTCACAGTGCTTCAGAGCACCTCTCAGTGCTGGTCTTGACACTATACACAACTCAACACGGATGTGTTTGATCTGTATTTGTTGTCCGTTTTCCCCCAGCTGGAGAAAAACAAAAAACTGTTCCATGAGAGTAGAGCCTCTGATTTGGCCCACAACTACATCCTCAGTTTCTAGAATGGTACCCACTATGTAGTGGGTCCTGAATAAAAATTAACTGAATGAACGTTGCTTTTATTTTGGCCTTGGAGTTATCAGACATCCTAGTATCAAGATTTCTCAAGATGATTAATTACTACATGTGCAAATTCTCAGACAAGTGCACATATCATAAGGCAACTCTGTTCTTTTTTATTTACTCAATTTAAATACAATTATTTTTTACGAGTGTTATCCTAGTTTACTCCCAGAGACTGCTGACTTGACAGTTGCTTGGCATTATAGCAGTGCTTCTCAGACCTGAGCAAGCTTCAGAGTCACTTGTTGAAGCAGATTGTTGGCCTCAGTCCTAGAGATTGTGATTCAGTGGGTCTGGGATAGGTCCAACAAGCTCCCGAGTGATGTTGTTGTTGCCGGCCAAGGGACCACACTTTAAGAACCACTGTATTACAAACTCTAACGTAATTTCAGCAGAAGCATGAGAAAAGTCTACAATGTCAGGGAGTTAAGATATTTCAGTGTTTTGGTAATGGAAGAGTGGGTCCCAAAGGGAAGAGATCACTGCTTCTGTTTGTAGGGCTTGCAGCTTTCTAACCTACTTTCAAAATACCTCGAAAGCCTTTTTTCTTTCCTAATTGGATTGTATGTTACACTTCATTTCATTCCATTGCATTACACTGCTCCAAAGAACCAAATTCACACTACAAAGCATTGAGGATGTAATAGGAAACAATGAAAGTCATTGTTAGGAGAATGCCCCATATGATTTCTAGTTACTATCAAGACAACAAGGACGGCATCAAAGACTATCAGATGTCTTGATGCAATTATTGGGAATTAATATCATCTCTTGGGCCCTGTTGATTTCTGATTTAAGAGCATACAGATTTTAATAATTAAAGACCAATATAAATAGAAAAATCACGTTATTTATCACACAAACTAGGGAAATCTGAGAGAACAAGGTGCTATTCACTTCACTGGGTTCATAGCTATCAAATAGGACTATGGCAGGGGATATGATCATCCTAAATCTGTAAGAAAAATGTACTAAATAAAAATTGGGTCACAAAAATTCATTTTGTTATTTATTGGCTTGCTTTTGCTTAATCCTTCTGAAGGATTTCTAAAATTAATTTACAGTTGCCATGCAAGACCTTCAGAAAGTCTTCCCTTCTACCCTCTCATACACTGCAAATCTTCAGACATAGGTACAGGTTGGAGCTTCCCATTGGTGTATGCATATGATCATGGTGCAACAGAAAGAACTTTGGAATTAGGCAAAACATAGTTTATATTCTAGCTCTGCTGTGTGGCCTGGGACTTCTCTCCTCCCTTGCTTCCTTAGGGTTAAATGAGGGACAATTCTACCCTATAAAATTACCTATGTCAAAATAACCTAGATTCGTGGCCTATTAAGCATGGTGGTTTTTTCCCCCCAAAACATACATAAAGCAAAAATTTAATCTTACTATCCTAGGAGATTAATATTTCTTTTCTTTTTTTCCCAAAACATACATAAGACCAATATCTAATCTTACTATCCTAGGAGATTAATATAATTTCTTAACTCCAGTAATTTCAATTACTGCATCTCAGAATACCTAAACACAAGGGATGAGAATGGAGAGGTAGACTGACTAGGGCATAACTTAGAAAGCAACCAAATTTGAGAAAACCTCAAGTTTATTATCTAAACAATGCAGCATTTATCTTATACTTTGAGATTTTTTAAAGGAAATGTAAGTGTTTTAAAAATCAAAACCCATTTTTTATTTAAGTATAATTACTATACAATGTTATATTAGTTTCAGGTGTACGACAATTCTGTAAGTTACTCAGTGGTCACCACAATAGTAGAGTATAAGTTTTTAAATATTCCTCCTAGGTGACATAGTTTTATAAATGATAAGAAACACTAAGAGAAATCAAAGCATAGTTTGTGGAGTTTCTAGAGATGTTTCGAAGAGAATGAAGAGACTCTACCAATGTGAAGGGAGTCACAGATTCCCTAGAATCACCAAACTAATCACCAAAATAGTTTTCAAAATGGTTCTTCTTGGTGGAAGCACCTGCCTGCCAAAGGGGTTGGGAGGACAACAGAATTCGTTAATGAGTGGTGTGGTGTAAGTGGGACAATCTTTATTCTAGTTCCAGAATCTTTGCCCCAAGTTCCATTTTTCTGAGCTTCCATCAGAACTCCATGCTACAGCCAAATATTCCTCATACATTATCTCCAGTCACATTGAATTTTAAAATACCAGAGCTGAAAGCACCTGACAAGTAAACTAACCCAGGATTCTAGAAGAAAACCAACCCAGAGACATGCAGGAACTTATCCAAAGTCACATAAATGATATAGGTAAAGTGCCAGGCCTGGAAGCCCATATCTGGCTCTTTTCTGTGGATCACACTCCCTCTCCACCTTACCCTTAAAGACCAGTTCAAAGGGGGTTTCTCCATGGGTCACTCAAATGGGCCCCTGCATTTCATAAAAGTTACACTCAAATGACCTAGACTTCCAACAAAAATGAATTTGCTAAATAAATTATGTCAAACCTATATGCTAAACCAGTTGACCCATAAAAAGTTCTGTTTTAGACTATCTCACAGCATGTGAAGATGTTTATGACATATTGTTTAAAAAGCAGGTAACAAAAGGTAGGTAGGTTATGATGCAAATATTTGCAAATACAAAAGAGGGAGTATGGTTAGGTGATACAACAAAATATTAATAGACACTAACTCCAGGTATTCATATTGCGGGGGAATTTGTAGTTTGCTATGATTTCCCTATGTTCTTCAAAAGTATGTATTATTTATGTAACTAAGAGAGGAAATAACAGTTGGATAGCAAGTAAATATTTCTGCAGTAAAGATTATGATCCTTCATTCTTGGCTTTCTCCCTTTTTCCTTGTCCCTGATCTCTCCCCAGATTCTCAACCCTGGGTCCCCTGATATTTGCTTTCCATGTTTCTGAATATAAATGCTTACATTGAAATTCAGCTTAGCCATATACTATACCTCTGACCCCAGAGGAGCACAGCATTCCAGTATGTATTCTTATAATCTAACTGTGTGGGAACATTTCAGTAGAAATGTCCTAGAATCAACCAAGAAACTATGAGTGAAAAGTTAGGGCTGAAGATGAAGGCTGGTAGGTCACCTAAGTGCAGAGAAAAGCAAAAGCCAAGAGAGCAAAATGCCAAGGAATTCTTAGAGAGCTAAGAGAAAAGAACAGACATTCAAGGCTGGAGTTTAGGGAGAGAGCCATCCTTTGGGGTTGGGATGAAGAAATGAGTCAGGAAACAAAGAGAAAAACCAGCAAAAAGTATTCTCATGAAAACCAAGAAGAAAGATCAACAGTACTGAATGCTATTTATTTACATGTAGTAGCAGAATCCAGACAACTAAAAAATAAGTTGAGAACAAGGAATGATGGCCAAAACACTGTTTTGATTATTTAAGAACATAGTAGAGAAATTCCAGGAAAAAGGACACATTGAAAAATTTCTGTCTTTTCTTTATGATTACAAATGTGTGTCGGCACCCTGAACATAATATCCTGTTCTAGAAGAAGGATAAAATCCAGGAAAGAAATTTTGTCTGTCATGGATGCTCATGAAGGAAGCCTTATGACAGGAAAACTAGCAAGCATTAGGCTCAAAGACTCACTTGGAAACCCATATGTTAGTTCATGGAAATTCTGATGCCAGACATTTCATTGTAAAGATCAGTTCCAAGGGTAATGGGAGACTCTGGAAATACGATATGAAACTAAGAACATTCATAGTATGAGGCCATGGACCACAATGTAGGCCTTGTTACATCAAAGATGTCATAGCCAAGTGGCTGTTTTTTGAAATATGTTTTAAAATTTTGAAATCTGTTTTTGGAATGTTTGTGAAATTTGGCTTTCTTTTATTAACATGGGCATAGGAACAATTGGAAACATAGCAACAGTTAGAACACAGAAAACACCCTAGTGCTAAGAAACATCTGAAGGAGATGCATGGCTTCTCTCGGGCCAGCTTTCTTCTGTTTCAAAATGCCTGCATCTAGCTGAGACCAGGGATTTGTTAAATATTTCTAATGCCCATGTGCAGAGCTAAAACAGACATTACACTCAGCAAAGAAACTGAAGTCACCATCCAGGTAGTGATCAAGTAGAGAACAGAGCTCAGCCTTTCAACTCACTGGTGCTTTTGTTGTCCCCAGTGTCCCCTCTGCTTTGTCGTTCCTCTCCGTAGAGAGTTCACTGTATGTTACCCCACTGACAGAAAAGCTGCCAAGTTGAATCAAGCACACTGAGTCTCCGAGTCCACTGGAGAATTTGTAGGCCTTTCTTCTGCATTGGCTGGCATTATTTGAGCGAAGGTACCTATGTGACATATTTGTTCATCGCGTTAGAAGAGAAGGCATCCAGTGCCTTCAGCAAGGGGAAAAGAATTATACCTGAAAAGGAACTAGATTTATTCCAGACGTTTTCCGTGAGTCCAATTATGGTTGGGGAGAGAAGAGGTGAGTCACTTTAGACTGTAATGTTTATGTGATTCAGCACAGGAGTAAAACATAGTCGTTTCATCAGATCAGTTGTGGATATGTCAAGTTTGTCAGTGTACAGACCAAGCCCTGGCATAAACAGATGTTTGACCTGGAAGCTCATTTTGGAAGCAGTGACCCTTTGGCCAAAGTATCCTCTAGCCATCTGAAGGCCTCAACTTCAGCAGTGTCCTCCCCCCTTGACAAGTGTCTATCTGTATTCGTGGCCCTTCCCTGCATTGATTAACTTCATTAACTCAGGACTTGAGGTTTTCTTATCCCTCAGTAACGACTTGGCTGATTTGCCTTTGGAGAAGGAAGCATTTATATGGGCGCATCAATTCCTTTCCAAAGAAGATACTGCATTAGAACTTCAGGCAATGAATGATGTTTTGGCATTTTGGATATTTGATTTTATTTATTCCTGAGGTTTATTCTAAGGAACCAATCCAAATTTAATGCAAATTGGGCACATTTTGCTTTACAATCTATTTTCCACAGAGAGAACTTCTTTTTAGTTCTTATACCCATTTAGGGACTCTGTTATAAAAATTTCCACATAGATACATAATCAGATGCAAATAAGCCTAAGAAATGATGATTTCGCTTTTGAATTACAGCGTTCTCTCTGCAAAGAGTAGCTTTTAAACTCACACAGAGCTTTCTCTGTTTAATGCCGACACCACACAAAATATCTTCGTGCAGCCTCAGCTTCCAGATTTTTTCATGTCATCTTTTTCTTTACACATATCAAGAGCAATATCAGGTTGCCAATCTTTCCCATACGCTGTGTGTGTTTTTTCTGATTGGTTTTTGAAGGATAGTACACATTAGCCTATGCCCTATCCAGGTGACATGAATAAAAACAATATACACAAAGATGACTCCTAATTAAGAGTTCCAAAGCCTGCTGAAAAAGGACATTAGGTGGCATACCTTTTCCATGGCTTCTCATCATTAGCTGAACTTGAAAAAGTTTTATGTTGTGAATTACAATCTTAAAAACTAACATATAAAATGCATTATGCAGATATCACATATGAGATAAATGTCAATCTTCCCTGACATATTATTCCTGTTATAACTTGTAATCGGTTTGGAGCAATGAACTTTTATCCCTCTCAAAGTTTTAGCTAAAACCTTTGCATACTAAAGCCACCATTATAATTACCTAGAAGACAAATGAGAGCTTGTTCCTGAGCTTGCAATTCTATTGGGTGTTTGTATTATATTTGTAGTAATTACAACAACCACTCTTATGTATAAAATAAAAAATAAGCTAAAATATGCTTCTCCGAGTGTCCACCTACCTCAATTTATTGAAACCCCATGAGTAAGTACAAGGTACAAGCTCTGAGTGCTGAGAGGGGTTCTAGAAAAATAAGACATATTCTGTCAACAGAATGAGGGAAAATGCAATGAGGGAAGCAGAAGAAAGTGGACACATGAATTCTCTCTACTATCTCTGCAATTTTGGGTGACCCTGAACTTATTCCTTAATAACAAGTTTATCAAAAAAATCTTATTGGAGGAATAAAATACTGGTTTTCCCTACTATTTCAAAGTAGAGTGTTCCTATGAAAACTTTTGTAAGCCAAAATGGTGTAAAGCAAAAGCAAAGAAGAAATTACCACTTTGTAAAAGTGAAAATCCTCCTTGGAATTTTTTTTTTTTTTTTGGTGAGCCAAACCAGGTACCGATGTAGGTCTTTCATAAAAGCCAAGTAGCATAATGTGAACTTCTGAAAAGAAAGGTATTATATGTAATTATAAAGAGATAGGATGGAAAGACAGCAGAGAAGGGTAATAGAAGGTGGTTCTGCCTAATTGATTAAGCACATATTGGCAGTGGGTACTGGCAAAGCTTAAGGCAGGTCAGCTAGTGAAGCACATGGTAGATATTTATTATTGGATTATTTTATTATTAGAGTTTAGTAGTAATTTCTTATTGGGAATAAGTTTAGGTTTACAGGAAAGTTTCAAAACTTCACTGTGTAAAGGCATTTATTTTCATCCATTAAAATTATGTTATGGAACTCTGGAAAAGATTTTTTTCAAATATCACAAGTTATTATGAAAATTTTATTGACGTTCACCTTTTCTAAAAGGTGGTTCCCCCTTATTCTACCTAATGCAGAAACAAACAAACCAAAAGTAGCCAAACTGAATTTTACAATTTATAGGCCTTTTACTATCTGAAATCAACCCAAATAAATAATCAGAAACTTTGGAAAATATCAGGGTCTGAAGTACAAGTCATGAAATCTTATTTCTTCTTCTTCTTTTTTTTTTTTAAAGATTTTACTTATTTATTTGACACACAGAGAGAAATCACAAGTAGGTAGAGAGGCAGGCAGAGAGAGAGGGGGAAGTAGGCTCCCTGCTGAGCAGAGAGCCCGATAGAGGCAGGCAGAGAGAAAGGGGGAAGCAGGCTCCCTGCTGAGCAGAGAGCCCGATGTGGGACTTGATCCCAGGACAGTGAGATCATGACCTGAGGCGAAGGCAAAGGCTTAACCCACTGAGCCACCCAGGCTCCCGAAATCTTACTTTTGAGAGGTGGACAAATACCATTAGGTTAAATAGAAATTAATTTCCTAAAAATTGTAGGATACTTAAAGAGTTTTCAACCATAATTCCCAGTGCAGCTATTTCAGCTAATAAAACCTTTTTGGTTTGTTTTAGAGGAAACAAAAAGCAAGAAAGGAAGAAGGGTTCTCATGAATAATGATGACCTCAGGTTGCACTCTCTCTGAATCCCAAGGTCAAACTGAATACAATGCACAAAGTACAGTGTCGTGTTCAATACCTCTGAGGCATTATTAATAAGTTTTGCTTTGAGACAAATGTGAAGAGCCATGAATGTGTTTATAATATAATATAGATGTAAGAAGTAGGATGCAGATAAGGATGGGTCAACTGTGAAACTATGAACATGTTTCTGAACTGGTAGTGAGCGAATGGGAAGGCACCTATCACGGCTGGATGGGGAGAGGTGAGTCCCATCACTGCTCTGATGCTATCCAACAGGGAAAGATATTCAAAGACTCAGTGACTTTATTTCTTTGTCTGTCAAACAGGTTAATCAAACTCTTCCTATTTTATTGATTAATCTTTTACTCTATATTGTGATATTCTAAGGATGTGATCCTCCTGATAATGTACCTGAGTTAAGAGAATAATGAGAAAGTTGTAATGGGGTCCTACTGTACTTCTAAGACATCTCATTATCTGTTATGATAAACTGGGGCAGAAGAAGGAAAAAGAAATCAGAGAATCAGGATATAAAATGATGAGCCTTGGATCCCACATATGATCAAGTTAGAGAGGACATCAGGTCACATGTGAGTCATCCTATCTCACCGCATCAGTGCTCATAATTTATGTGGAAATTACCACAAAAATAGAGAAATAAATTTTCCAGTTAAGACATCCTCCAATTCCATTTTATGAGACAAGACTTTTATGACTGCCAAGAGAAAACTGCAAGAAAATCATATTACCAATTGTCATCTAATTGGTGTGTATATGCTGGGTATGTACTAGTTTCTGGGGGCTCCAGTACAAATCTCTCATTAGTAAAATTATGGAATGGTCTTCTGATCTATCTATCTTGAAAACATATTGATCCATTCTTCATAGCCCAAAATTAATGAACTTATTATTATTTCCCAGGTTCGGGAAGACCTCTTTAAACCATTCCATCATTATTAAAATCATTTCTGGTGAATGCCCAGTTGATGAACAAGGCTTCAGTGCTGAATGGTGCTATTTTGCACTTCTTGAAGTATTTTTTTTATTTTGACATTACGTAAATATTGCTATTAATTTCTGCATATTTTAGTACAGGTGTTAGAAAGACCTGTCATCTTACACTGGGAAAATACAACAATGCTAATGCTTAATCATGTAAATGTCCCATTGCCTTTAGATCACACTCTAGGACAATAGACTGCCTTTCAATAGCAAGACGACTGGTACATTTCTCAGTCCTTTCCATATGATGATTTGACTGCTCTATGGATCAAAGAAAATATGAATATGGATGTAAATGTTAGTGTTTGGTAGACTATGAACAAATGTTCTCTTGAACTTGTTACAGAAACTCACTTATGTAGTATAAATCAAGCACATTTTCAATAGGGAAATTTGAGACCAGTGAAACTGATCGGCAACCGCAACCTAATTCAGTTGTTGAGTGGAAAAGATTGAGAGTCATTTCTGTTATCTCTGTTGTAGGGTTTAACTTTACAAATTCTAGATCTATCTTATGTCGTCCATGAGTATCAGAGCTATTAACCCTGATCTGCAGAAAACTAGTCGAAAATTTAGACCAATTTGAATATTTGTTAGTTGTGGAGATAGAATTACCAAAAAAAAAGTCCTCCCTTAATACAAAAGCCATATGTGTTCTTTGAAATAAAAGTAGAAAGGATAGATTAATGAGAAAAAAACCTATAGTTCCATATATATTATATTTTTAACACCTTGTTGTATATTCTTTCATACCTTTACCACATATACTCATGTTTACATAAGATCATGCTGAATATTGTATTTTAATCCCCCCTTTTTTTCTTATTTTATTTGTTTATTTGACAGAGAGAGAGAGATCACAAGTAGGCAGAGAGGCAGGCAGAGAGAGGAGAGCCTGATGTGGGGCTCGATCCCAGGACCCTGTTTCATGACCTGAGCCGAAGGCAGAGGCTTAATCCACTGAGCCACCCAGGCGTCCCTTAATCCCCTTTTAATAATATATTGTAAGCATCTTTACATGTAAACTTAGATAGTTGATTAGATAGATAGTTACAACATCATTTTTGTTGACTAACGTTATATTTTGTTAATTTTTTAACCAATTTTCTGTTGTCAGGTAATTGAAGTTTATTCTTTATGAGTTTGATGTTCATGAGTTTGTGTTTTCATGGGCATTGCAATAAACACTTGTAGTTACACTGTATGCATGTTTCAAACTATATCTTTAGGAAATGATTTTAGAAATAGAAATTTTGCTCAAAATAGATATTTTTAAAATATTTTTATGGAGATTTCAAAATTGAACTTCAAAAAGTTTCCACCAATTTATGCATCTATCATTAGGATAAAATCTTTAAAACCTAGTTATAGCTTGCTTTAACATTCTAATACATTAATGATTTTAATAAAAATTCAACTTGTTTATAATTAAATGTATCATTAACCAATGACCAGATTCATAAGGGAAGTGATCTAAACAAATAAGTATCCTGTCTTCTCTTTTCCTCTCCTTCCCCCAAACATACACTATAGTAAGATAAGCTTATGAGTCAAGTTTTCCAAAGCCAGAGAGAGAGAACACTGATCCTTTCCAATTCTTTATAGAAATGCTGCCAAAGTTGAGCACAAAATCTAAAAATTTAGAAGTTCTTAAATCTTGAGTGATTAAAAAATATACCCAAAGTGAGATGGAGGACAGAGTCAAGTAGTTCAAAAATTAAGCAACAGTAGAATAGAGAAAAAGAAGATGGTACGGCTGCTACCTCAGGGCCCTATTTAGTTACTTTCACACTTTAAATGAACCATCTCTTTTTACTAAATACATGGTTGAAATAGCATAACTCCTCACTTCAGTTTAGAAACAGAACATTCTCTCACAGTGGGTTTATATTATATAACAGGTTAGAAACAAAGTAAAATTGATGTGAAGTCATTAAATTAAACAGTTAAAATGGCAGCAGATAGCACCAGGCATGAAGGCAGGGGCCATTTCTACAAGGAGAGAATGAATCTCAAAGACAACTTCAGCCTGGTTTAGTCTACATTTCAGAGCACAGAGATGTACATATTCCACAGAGAGAACACAAATGGGTCTAACTGGCAAGTGCTCTGCCCAGAATCTAGTTTTTCTCAGGTGTAAACCTGGGGAAGGAAAGGAAAGTATGCTTATCTTTTATAATGAAAGAGTTTAATTCATTTATTTACTTATAAAATAAGCATGTACTAATCACTTTTTGATATGTCCAGCACAGAAAGAGATTCTGAGGAAGTATCACATCTCTGTGTGTGGAAGAAGCGAGACTTTAAAATTAAGAAGATCCAAGTGCAAAACTTGGTTCTATCACTTACCAATCATAATACTTGCATATGTTAACTTCTCTCAATTTCAACTTTCTCTTTTACAAAATAATGATAACAATGCTTTCCTTGTGGAATTACTGTATTATAGATAATGCATCCAGTACAGGGTACAAAATCGAAAGGAAATAATGAGACAGCATATCAGAGTGACAACCACTTGCTGCATTTCCATCATCTGTGGGCAGTGATGAAGGATAAGAATATGTGGAGAAAAGCATATTTAAGAAAATCAAAGTAGACTTTTGTTCTCTTAACATTGAATATATAAATCAGAATATGCTAAATTTAAGAAGTGAATATACTTAGACTAGGTTTTCTATTTTAATACGTCATTCTTCATTTTCGTGTATTATTTTGGTGATGTGCCCTTTATAAGAAGCTGAGAGTCCCGTCTCCATGGGAACACAGTTTAAAAACTTAAAGACATCGTCTTTATTATAGTGCATTTTTAGGGGGAAATAATCTAGAATGACATTATTAAACATTTTATTAATTGCTTAATTGTTCATTTTATCTCCTCAATACTATATGGAAAGAATTACTGTGATAATATACCTTGATTTTTCTTTCAAGGAACTTCCAATTAGATTTACCTAACACATTAAAAAACCCTCACCTCCAATCCCTCTTCTTAGTTTCTCAATACCCAGAAGAAAGACAGGACTTAGATACAGCTACCTTACACTGCTTGAGTAATTAGCTTAGTCACAGAACTTAAAAAACAGCCCAAACAAACATGGGCAAAATTACTTCAGGATGCCTTTTAAAAGATGTTTTTTCTCCAGATAGTGGGAATCACAAAACAATGTTTCTGGAAAGACCAAAGTAGTGTGAGTCTTCAATTGCCTAAGCTTTCAGAGCATTTTCTGAGGCGATATCACTGGGCACACTGATCCTATAAATACCCATCTCCAGTTCACCCTCTGCCAAGGAAATGTATTTCCTGCACCTGAATTAAATGGAGAATAGCTTCCCTAAAAAAAAATGGATGGAGCAAGTGATCAATCTTCAGTAGTCACTCACAACTTTTTTTTATGAATGGTAATTCATGGCAATGCATTTACCTTTTTCTTGCTTCCAAAAACAAATATTGTCTGTTCAGATTTTTCTAGGTTTAGCTTGGAGACCAGATTAGGAACAGGGGTAAAATAGTCATGATAGCTTATGCTGCTTTAGGGGAGAAAAGTTTGCTGCCCCATAACATGTCTTTTTGCCCTGTGAATTATTTTAAGCTAATTATTTGTAAGAAACAAATGAATCAAGAAGCTTTTTTTTTTGCCTCCCCCACAAGTGCCTAAAAGAATTTAGATAGAGGACCTGTTTCAGGAAGGAAGCTATCACTATAGATAATGGGAGTATAATCTGAACTAGGTGAGGTAGACAGGCAGGAACTCAGAAAAGTCTGTTTGTTAAAATTCCTGTCTATGTCCTGTTGTTTCTGGATGGCCCAGTAATTTTTTTACCTAATATTTTGGTTTGCCCCAGAACCCTACCCACTTCTCCTTAGTCTAGGACATGTATATCTCATTTTGCCTATATTTGGAATCTCTCTTTTTTTTAATGTAGATTCCCTATAAATATGTAATTAAATTTGATTTTCTCTTGTTCATCTATTTCATGACAATTTAATTCTTAGACCAGCCAGAACCTTAAAGAGAAAAAAAAAGCTCCTCCATAACACTGCCACTAGAAAAAATACAACATTAAGACTTGAACAATTTCTAGCCATCTAATGTAAATTAACGCATCGGTTTGCCTATCTAGTGATCAGACAATGCTCTGTGGAACTGGATAGGAGAAAAGGGTGTAAGGATAAAGAAAAGACCACAACCTCAGCTACACAGTGTCATAAGTATTATAAAAATTAAAATTTCACTATAATCATCATATTTCTCACTCTTTGCCCTTGAGTTTGGAAAGAGAAACTGAGGTCTTTGATGGCAATGTGACAAGGAGTGACCCTCATAATAATTTAGATCTCTTTGGAGGGCACTGTTATTTCTGGGCCTCTAGAAAACTTTTCTCTAGATTATTTTATCTGCTTGTGGAGAGCTCATACACACCCTCCTGCCAAAGCTAGTGATCCAGAAGAAAGCAGTTGTAGTCACTGTCAGGATATCGCAAGACAAACATGAAATAGTTGATTAAAAACAGGCAGGACATAATATCAGATTGTTTCATAGTATATTGGTGTTTGGAGTGAAAGAAAATTGTCTTAAGGGCAAAGAAAATAAAGCAAGTTAGATAGATTAAAAATAAGATCATGTGGTAACATAATAGCCTGGTTTTCAGAACTCAATAAAGTTAAGATGGTAAGAGAAAAAAGAGGAAGAGGAGCTGGGGTTCCTGAGGACACAGAGAAGCGCATCTGTGGCATCATCTCCTCTCTATCCTGGGCCCCAGTTCTGTTTCCTGCATGAGATATACCACTTCTGGGTGCCCCATCCCACCCAGTAAGCTCTCTCTGCTTGTTCTCTCAAATAAATGCCAAGTAATCAACCACTAATTTCATGTAAGTTGAGGTGCTAATGGTAGGACGAGTCACTCTTTCACAATATCTTATCATTCCTTTCAGAGGAAGAATACAGATACTAAAACAGAATCACTTGAAAACAAGTCCCCCAAAAAACCTGCATGTGGATATATAGAAGCTTTATTCATTACTGCCAGAACCTGGAGGCAAATAAGATCTCTTTTAGTAGGCAAATGGATAAACTATGGTACATTCAGACAATGGAATATCATTCAGGGTTAAAATTAGATGAACTATCGTGGAAGGAATCTTAAACACATATTACTAAGTGAAAAAAGCCAATCACAAAAACCTACATATATATGATTTCAACTATATGAAATTGTGAAAAAGACAAAATTATGGAGACAGTAAAAAGATCAGTGGTTTCTGTGGGTTTCCAGGGAAGGAAGATGAATAAATGGAACACAGAAGATTTTGGGGGCAGTGAAAATACTCTGTCTGATATCATAATGATGGATACTATCATTAAACATTTGTCCAAATTCACAAGATATGCAACACCAAGAGTGAACCCCAATGCAAACTATGGACTTTGGATAATTATATGTATCAATGCGGGTTCATCAATTGTAATAAATGTACCACTGTGGTAAGGGATGTTGATAATGAAGGTGGCTATGCATGTCTGGGGACAGACCATGTATAAGAAATCTCTCTACATTCTGTTCAATTTTGCTGTGAACCTAAAACTGTTCCCAAAAGATAGAATTAAAAACTTAATTAAAAACTTAAAAAAAAACTAGAATCATAAGCAAAGGGAAGAAGGAGGAGGAGGAGAAGGAAAGAAAAGAAAGAAGGAGAAAAAAATATTAGAAGTTTTATTAACCCTCCATTAACCTCCATTCCTGGAATTTCCAACTTAGTTGTGATAAACTTTAATCTTTACAAATTGGCTAATCATAAGCTTTTCTGAGAAAACTATTGGAAAAATGTCAAAAATGCGGATGCTTCAAGAAATATTACTGATTGCATCTATTACAGTTTTTCTAAGGATCATCTTCTTGGAAAGAAACACTCTCAGATGGTACTTTAAGTTTCTGTCACAAATTTTGATATGCTCACAAACTCTCGGCTATCCTGCTGTGGAGCTCTTTGAAATTTTCCACTGAAACATGGATTTATAAATAAACAGGTTCTTAGACCCAAAGGAATTGTGCAATTCTTGAATTATAGATTCCACCAACTACATAATTTGACAACTTAAATGCAATGAGTTTAGACTTAGCCATCTTCCCTCCTAATCCCACTGCAGAAATGCAAATTTGCTTGGAAGGATTTATTTTTGACATCTTTTTGTTTCATACTTTTGTTCATCTTTTGTTTCCTACTACATACTGTGCACTGTCATATATGCCATTTTATTTTGTCCTTAAGACAACTGTTTCAGGTTAAAATGTGATGAGTCTTGCTTAGAGTCTAATAGCTTAATCAGGTTTAGAAAAGAGGTCTCCCAAAAAAAGGGCATAAAAAAAGATCAATAGCTAATATTTATTGAGTACCTTCTATATGTCAAGTACTTTTAATGTAATAATGACTTTAATCCTCACAACAATTTTATTAAACATCAATAAAAGTTCCATTGTAGGGGCACCTGGGTGACTCAGTGGGTTAAAGCCTCTGCCTTTGGCTCAGGTCATGATCCCAGGGTCCTGGGATGGAGCCCCGCATCGGGCTCTCTGCTCGGCAAGGAGTTTTCCTCCCCACCTCTCTCTGTCTGCCTCTCTGCCTACTTGTGATTTCTGTCTGTCAAATAATAAATAAAATCTTTAAAAAAAAGTTCCATTGTAAATATGAATAAATGAGGCACAGAGTAGTTAAGAAATGTCAAAGAGCTAGATGGTAGAGCCTGGACTTGAACTCCAGCAATCTGACTCCAGAATCACTACACATACTACATATACTGTCCGAACATATGAGGGAAAGAGAAAAACACAAGGCAATAGAGAACATTTAAATACACTGTACTGATTTCAAGACTTTCTCCTTATCTCTTATTCTCCAATATTTTGGGGGGTGAGGGAGTTGACTGACATAAGTAGAGTAAAAAAGGCAACTTTTAATTTTTTAAATGAAACATTTATTTTCACAGTTTCACAGCTTTATAAAATGTAGTGTAACCTTAGTTATGTATAGATCAATTGTGCCAATAATGCATGTAAAAAATTTGAAAGCCCTAGGAAAGAGTCCTTTCTAGCACTGTGAGGAGTCAACAAGAGAGGAGCTGTCAGATTCAGTGGTAAGACGTGCTTTTTGCAAACATGTCTTGTGAGCTGGAAAGTGCTGTGTATATTGTTTGTTGACTAACATAACACAATAAAAAAAA
>RCUC01110581.1:0-11840 GCA_003697995.1 Taxidea taxus jeffersonii
TTGGTTATTAGGAAGTGCTTTAAGTGTCCTTCATGGAAGGGAGTAAGAAATGAAGGAAGTATTAGAGACTAGAGTCTCCCCATTAGTTCCTCCTATTCTTTACCTTACAGCTTAAATGTATTCTCTGAGCTTTATTTAATTTTCTGCATAAGCATCCAGTGTTTCAGGTTTTTTTTTTAACTACATTTATTGATTTTAATATTTTTAATAACACTGACAATGCCTTTAGAAATTATTTTGTATCATTTGGGAGCATCTGGGTGGCTCAGTCAGTTAAGCATCTGCCTCTTGATTTCGGCTCAGGTCATGATCTCATGGGTTATGAGACTGCGCTCTGTGTGGGGCTCCGCGCTCAACGGGGAGTCTGTTTGAAGGTTCTCCCGCCCTCCACCCCTCCTCCTGACTCATGTGCATGTCTTCTCTTTCTCTCTCAAATAAATAAGTAAATCTTCAAAGAGTTTTTTTTTAAGTAAATTATTTTGTATCATTTTTAAGGTGCTAGGTCTCTAAAATAAATTTTTAATTTTTTAATTTCAAAAATAGGCTTTTTATTTCAGAAGATAAGTAATTTTCTGTAAATATTCCTGAGGAAAATAGGTAACTCTCTCTGACATTTTTTCGTTGTGATTTTGATTTCCACTCCATTGTTAGCTAATTTAAATCACCATAAACCAAGGTTTACCAACACCACTAGTTAATCTGAATAATGGGTACAAGATTACTATTTTGGCAAAATGCACTTTAGTCGGGGGCCAAAAAAAAAAAAAAAGAGTTTGGTGAAGTGAAAATGTTAAATTATTTTCCAGCACTGAGGTTATTATTTGATTACCTAGCATTTTCCCTTATATCAATTCTTTCTTTGTATCTTCAAAATAACAATTTCTGGGTTCTGCAGTTTGTCCAGGGAAAATAATTTGATCTCCCTTCTTTAAAGCTAAATCAGAATGCCGTCAGTTACCTTTATTTTCCTGAATTTATCAGGTATGTGAAATTTAACCCCAGGGGCTATAAGCACCACCTTCTGACATTTATTATCTTGCTGAAAGGTGAGCAGAGAAACAGCTTTGCTGTTGCCTCCCTGATTTTAGAGATTATCTCTAGTTGACAACTGACCTGGACCCTAATGCTTTTTTAGGTGGTTGTGTTTGTCTAGATAGAACCAAGCAGAGATAGCATCACTCCCACCACGCCTGATTTAACTTGGCCTTGGATGATATCACAGATAGGGTTGGAACCTTTCACAGCAGATTACATCAATTTAACCATTATTTCAAGATTTTATCTTTTTGTTTGAACAGCTTAGCGCCAGAGATAAGATTTTATAGACCCATGCTCCTTCTACACAAATGTTACTGCCATTTGGACCTATTCTGATGTCTCTCTCATAGACAATGGATTTTACTGAGTCATCCTTGGTCTGGTTTTCCCTGATCCTCACTGGGTTATTTGTGATAGAGCGGGGGCCACCAGTGAAATCTCTGGTTTTTGGCCACTGATTTTATCTGTGCAAAGCAGACCAGAACAGATAAGGATGCAGCTGTTTACAGAAACTCTTTACCACCACGCTGGGGAGCACAGGCTTAGACTGTTAGGGTGATAAATGTCTGAGAGGTATGTATGTGTGTGCTGGGAGGAGGGGTTGTTGGCATTGAATTTGATTCTGATTACATGGTTACTTTGGGTGTTATTTGGATAGGATAAAAATCTCTAAAGTAATGTCCAAAGAAGTAAATAGCTGATTGATAAAATAATTTTGGCTGGTTCTTTCAGCCAGATCTCTGCACAAAATCTAGTGGTAAGGGCTAGGCCATGACACTTGGGTTCCTGGTGGGAGGGTGCCAACTTTTCGTTCTCCACATTGTGTTTATTTCCCATTTCTTACTTGGCAGCAGAGAACAACTCCCTGGGTCAACAGAACCAGAGCAATTTGGAAGGTCAAAATTTAATATATTTAGAGCTAGAAGAGCCAATTTTGACAATTTAAGCAAAAGATTATTTTCTTTGAGTGTAGA
The DNA here is from genome assembly GCA_003697995.1 of Taxidea taxus jeffersonii. NCBI lineage: Eukaryota > Metazoa > Chordata > Mammalia > Carnivora > Mustelidae > Taxidea > Taxidea taxus. The sequence goes on from RCUC01110581.1 coordinate 2,013, forward strand.
CTGTCCAAGAAGACTCAAATTCTGTGCATGGCTCTGCTATTTTGCTTTGGCTGGCTGACTTATAGGTTCTGGTTTCAACAGCTCTCCCCTGCCCAAAGTAAAAATATTGACACATATGAATTCGATGAGATGGTTAAGGAAAGGGGGTGGAAGGGATGGTACAGAGCAGATTCCATGATTCTATAAACATCCCGCTGCTCAGAGAGGTCTTGGGCACGACTAATGTCTTCCAGTGGGAAAGGGAAACTTCCTGGGTAGCTAGTGTGACTCTCCACTCTTGTTCTGCTCTTTGCCTCTCTCCTTCCCTGAAAGCTCTGGGCTGTGACACCACACAGTGTCACATGCGTGCTTACCTCCGGCCAGCTGTGTTCTGGTTCTCATGAGGCTCCCATTCTCAGTGATGGTCCCAGACTTGCTGGGACTTTGGTGTGTACCCCACTGCCAGGGCCCAGAAGACATGCCAGGATGTCCTGGCTTCCATCCAGCCCAATGCAACTCTCAGTAAAAACCTGAGCTTAAAAGAGGGGCACCCGTCTGTGAACCAGTGGACTAAACACTTGATAGAGGAATTAAGAAACCTGAGTTCTCTCCCCAAATCTGCTCTGGATTTGGACTCTCTGCTTTCCTAGTGCTGATTAATTACATGTCATATTGCACAGTGTATTATGAAGCTGTTCTTTATCCTCAGTACAGCCCTCCTGTCTAACTAATTCAAGAACACTGAGTTCCAGGTACTGAGGTTAGGGGAGGCATTTGGAACCACCTCAGTCTGGGCTTCCTATTTTCTTGTGGAAAGACCTCCATTTCTCATTCTAGGTGTTCTCTACTTGATAATATTGAGATAAAGGCTGTCACCCAGGTGTGGATGGGCCCGTTTTCTCTCTCTACATACATTATGGTCTGCTTCTTCAAATGCTACATTTTGGAGTGGAAACCTGTGGTTTTATTGGTACTGGCCATGACTGGGAGGATTAGTATGGCTAATTCTGGGGTTTGGCACCCAGGAAATCCATGGGTCCTCCTCCAGCCTGGTTTCTCAGTAATGAAGCTGGTATTTTCATCTATGTCTATGTCTGCCTTATTCTTTTGTCTTATCCCTCATTTAGTTTGGAACTCAAGTGGGGAAAACAGAGGTATATTTTATTGGGACCCTGTTATGCCTGATGAGCAAAGATGAATAAAATTTAGTCCATACTCTCAGGAAGCTCACAGAGCAGGGGGAGAGGTAGAGGTAGATGAAAATAGAAGCAAAACATTGTGACTTGATGTAATGAGGTGGGGATAGGTGGGTTGCAGGCAGTGTAGAGTGGATTCAAGAACTCCTGTTCTGGACTCATTCAACCTTGGCTGCATTCTCAGATGTGCCAAGGACTTGTTGAGTGACCCTGGAGAAGTTACATTACTTCAATGTCTCATTTTTCATAGGTAAAATGGGGGTAATGACAATAACCACTTCATGGGGTTGTTGTAAAGTTTCAATGAGATGATACATGTAAATTGATTAGCACAGTGTCCAGCCTACAGAACTGGCTGCAGTTTTTTTTAGCCACTATTAGAAGTACGATGCCTATGCTGTGGAATGACTCTTCATGTGAGTACTATTATCCACAAAGAGGCAGAAAAGAAATTTGTCCATATGGTGGGAGGATGATAAGCAAAGCAACCCCACACTGTACTAATATACTTTTTTTTTTTTTTGGCGGGGGAGGCAGGGAGAGTATTACTCTGAGGTTCTTGTTTGCTTCTTGTTGATAATAGTTGTGTTGAGTTGTAGTTGTCCTGATTGGCATCAGGCGACCAAGGAAAGGACAGTTCTTGAGTAAGTATGCCACCAGTCCATATTTGTTTACTAAAGCAATTATTTCCCAAGGGCAAGAGAAGGGGAGAATATGGAAAAGAAGAGAAAAAACAGAAGAAGGAAGAGAAGGGAAGGAAGGAGAAGAGACAAAAGAGTATGGTTCAGTTCCTCCCCATAAATATGGCTGGTCATAATTTACATTAATATCACCAAAATAGTGAAAAAATAGTAGTATAATGATTCAGAACTGAGAAGAGGAAGTCACAGCCCAAATTAGGATGGATAGAATACAGGTAGGAGGAGTGTATGCATTAAAGAAGAGGGGGGAGAAAAAAACCTTGAAAAAATATGGAATCGAGAACCCTACTCTTCTTTATTTGCTCATTTTTATTAGGATATCTGTAATCTTGAACTTTCACCATATCTTCATAAAGTTGATATATACATTTTCTCATCCATACCATTTCAACAACAGACTCAGGCTTACCAGGTGACTTTAATCCTATTCAGGTCTTGCTCTTATTTCAATGTTCTGGTATTTCCATTACTTTGCAATGGGAACAAGGAGGCCCTGTTATAGGCTTCTTAAATAATGCCGACATCCAACCATCTGCTTATGGCCACACTCCTCCCACCTTCCCCCTGGCTGCTTTATTCCAGCCTCCTTTTAGCTCTTCAACCGTGACAAGCACCCTTGTTCCTCACCATGTGGTTCCCTCTGCCTGGAACATTCATGCCCAGACTTTCACGCTTCTCACGTCTTCACTTCTTGTAGGTCTCTGCCAATGTCATCTTATTAGAGAAGGCTTCCACTACCTGGTTTTATCTGAAATGGGACTCATCTCTCCCAGTTTACCCCTCCATCTTTCCCTTGCTGCATTGGTCTCCAAAACAGTGATCACCGTCTGACATGGTGTATGCTTACACGTGTACTCTCTTCCCTTCTTGCATTGGTTGGGTTTCCTAGAAGCAGAGACTGGGGGTAGGATTCAAACGTACCCTGAGGGAATGCATTCAGGATCTGCAAGGGAGCGAGGGAAGCAGGAGAGCCCAAGGGGAAGCAGTCAGGCAAGGGGATGGTGTCAGGCAAAATCTAATCTTGGGAAAGAATTTTTAGTACATGAATGGTACTGGGAGACAAGGGGCTGGACTTTTGTGCCCCAAAGTTAGTCGTTAGCTGTGGACAAGGGAGAGGGCCTTGTGACTTCCTGGCTGAGGCAGTGCCCCTCAGTTGAGGACAGCTCTCTTGGAAATGGGTGCAATTGGGAGCTGGGAGCCAACACACAGAAACAGGGAGAGGATGTGCTGACTGGGTGAATGGAATCTGAGATAGGTAACTGAAGGACATCTGACACACCTCCACTACAATATCATTTTCATGAGATCTGGGAACTTGATTTTTTGTTGTTGTTTTTAGACTGTATCTCTAATAACACAAAACAGAGAGAGTCGGTCTTCAGACAGAGTTGGTCTTCAGCAAAAATTTGTTGGGTGCCTTCATGTACTTGTTGAACTGTCAGTGATAGTTCTAGAGATACAATGGTGAAGGAGACAACATGTTTCCTGCCCTCATGGAGCTTATGATCTAATGGGCATTTCAGACATAGGCAATTAAAACACAGTGGGACAAGTTCTGTCACAGGAAAAGCAGAGAGTATTAAGAACACACAGTAGGGGCACTTAAAATCCAGAATTTGATAGGAACAGGTATTAGAAACCTTGTGGTATGGTTCAGGGCTGTGATTTCCAGGGTAATTGAGGGATTCCCTTAAATATCTGGTAATTGGCTTTTTTCTTTTTCTCCTCTAAAGGAACCCCCAGTGTGGTATTTAGGTTTAATGGTCAGTGGCTAAGTCTGTTTTAAGAAAGAGAACTCAAGTGCCCCGTGGAACACAGCTATAACAGTGATACCTTGGCCCTGGTTGATGCTCTGTAAACCCTGGTGATGAATTCACTGTCTGATCTATCTGAGCGAGTCTACACTCAGTGGACACAAACTGCCCTCCCTAGGTTTTTTTCCTAACTGTTCTTTGTTTTTCAGTTGTGTGTAAAATTCCACATATTTTAGGGAATGATGCGTGTGTGTATGTGTGTGTGCACATGCACGTGCATGTGTCCATGGGTGCAAAGGGTGGTGGGAGTTGGTTTGGTTTATGATATGACTTTCAATGTTTGAGTCATGTGCCTTAAGATGCTTTCATAATTCACCTTGGAAAATGGGAAAAATAGGTTTTGGTGAAATGTGAAAGGGCTATTGAAATGTCACAGGGTGGTTATGTAAGTGTGAATTATATAATGTCTGAATGTAGGGGCTGGAAGGGGGACATTGTTCAGAAAATTTCTGGTAATTTGAATACAGTCAAAACAAAAATGTTCTTGGGCATTATTTTGTTTGTTGCTAGCTTTTGGCAGAGCTGTTTTGAAGGTTGTTAGCTGTGTGCAGGCTGGGCAGTTAACCTGAGCACAGGGCTGGGTCTCTGGCTCTGAATATCCACCTCTGCCCCATTCCTGCCCCACTTCTTCGCCCCTCAATGGACACTCTTGATTGGCTGTTCTCTTAACCACCCCTTGGAACAGTTGCCTTGAGGTCTGCCATATTTAGTGGGGGCCCACCCTGCTAGTTTATTTTTCCGGCTTTGTGCTTGAATTTCGTCTAGATTTAGAGCTTTGATGGAAGGGATATAATATATCAGAAAACTAGATGGTTTGATTTACCAAATACTAATTTTTTGTAAGATGATAGTTCCCTAAATGCTAGTTAGTTATTAAATATGTTTTATGTAAGTTTGTTGAATGTTAGGATACTTGTGAAAATAAAGAGGGGGTGCATATTGCCATGGTTCATAAATTGAATGCTGACCTAAATAATGGTGATATGGAGTAAATGGGAAGAATCCTGGACAAGGAGGCAGGAGAGATTTGTTCTTGGTATCACTTAGTCATGCAAGATGTTTGACCTTTTTTGGCCTCAGTTTCTCCATAAGACTAGATAAACTTCAAGAATTCTTTTAATTCGATGAGACTAGTTTCTAGGTCTACATAGCTGGAAAACTTGCAAAATCAGCAAAGATGTGTTTTCATTCAGGTATCTTAATATCCTAGAACCTTGGGTCAAATATGGACTTGTAAAGAATGAAACCAAGCAGTAGAGGCTCCAGAATATGAGATACCCTAACTTAATTTTGATCAAAGGTTTTTTTTTTTTAATGAAATGGATTACTACAATAATAATATGCTTGGGTGAAGGGCACTGGTTCCAGACAAAGAGATTGTTTTATGGCTCTCCCAGTTCTTATCAGGGAAAGCTAATATTTTCATCAGAACTGGAATATGTTCTCCCTCCGGAAAGCCGATGCCATGTAAGCCAACACATACATTGTCTTGGGGCTTAAAGGGAAATTCTATACTGGAGACAATCAGAAATGTTCACGTATTTCTTGTCTCTTTAAGCAAAAACAGAGCTTCACCAACAAATTTGGGAAGTTATCATATTTGAATTGTTTTCCTTTTCAGAGGAGGGGTGTGCAGTATTGGATACAGGGAGAAAGATTTTTCTAGAAAGTTTTAATTTTTTTTGAAGATGGGGAGGAAGAACCTGCTCTGAGGCAAAATAGTCATAAAATGTCATTTATGTATTGACCCATATTTACAAACACTATCCTTTAGCAGATAAGCATGGCTGTTAAGTGATGGCCAGTTATACTTACTATCTCTTTATAGCCAGAGACACCATTAGGACCATTAACAGTTACTTACACTAAGCAGAATGGAATAAACAGAAAACTGGCTATAGACAGAAAAATGCGATCAAGTAGGATTGTCATTAAAGGGAAGTTCTATAGGGGCTGAATGTCTTGGTAGTTGGGGTTCTTCCATCAGTCCTAGATCAGAATTACCTCCATACCCTCTTTGTCCTTCCAACATGCTCAGATGCTCCAGTCAGAATGCACAGCCCTCGGCTGACCTACCAGGAAGGAAACAACCCAATCGTATAGACATTTCCATAGAAGGGTTTAAATTATTTAAATTTAATTTAATTTTTTCAGTGTTCCAGGATTCATTGTTTATGCACCACACCCAGTGCTCCATATAATACGTGCCCTCCATAATACCCACCACCAGCCTCACCCAACCCCTCACCCCCTCCCCTCCCAAACCCTCAGTTTGTTTCTCAGAGTCCATAGTCTCTCATGCTTTGAGGGGGGCTTGACATAAAGACCTTTAGTAAAATTTCAGGTTTGTTTTTTCAACATGATAAGTATGATATTTAAAATAAAAAAGAATTAATTTTAAATATCACAGCTTATTTAATAGCATAAAGTGAGTCTAGCTATACTTTCAACATTCTCTCTCTTTCTCTTTTTTTTTTTTGTGTGTGTGTGTGTTCAGTTAGCCACTATACAGTACATCATTAGTTTTTGTGGTAGTGTTCACCTATTCATTAGTTGTGCATAACACCCAGTGCTTATCATCACATGGGTCCTCCTTAATACCCGCCACCTGGTTACTGTATCCCCCACCTCCCACCCTTCTGTAACCCTCAGTTTGTTTCCTGGAGTCCAGAATCTCTCATGGTTTGTCTCCCTCTCTGATTTCTTCTTGTTTTCCCTCCCTTCCCTGTGGTCCTCCACGCTATTCCTTATGTTTTACGTGTAAGTGAAACCATATAATTGATTCTCTCTGGTTGGCTTATTTCACTCAGCATCAACCCCTCCAGTTCCATCCATGTCCATCAAATGGTGGGTGTTCATCCTTTCCGATGCCAGCCATTCTTTTGGATATGAGTACTGCAAGGTAAGATGACATTGGTGAGTCAAGAGTTAACCACACTACAAGAGCCCTGGAGCAATTTTCCTCTCACCTCATAAGGAGGCAAAGATTCAGTCCTGGATATTACTTCCCTCCTTGATTTATTAGATTTTACGGGAAATTTAACGTGGTATGTCCTTTGTATCAAACCACTGAACGAGGGTATTTCACTTTGAGGAAATCCTATACACTCCGAAAGGAATTTTGCAATTAGTGGGGTGAAATTCACACGACTAGCAAAAGTTTCATGCTTCACAAAAGGCTCTTTTAGTGAACCACTCCCAGCGCTTTAAAAAGAACGTGTTAAGTGAGGAACATAAGCCTGTTTCCTGAGTAATGACTCCAGGTAAATTGACACAAAATGGCCAAATGTTCTTCAGCAAGACCCAGGAGAAATCAGCTAATTTAGAATTATAATGCCTCTGTGCGCTGGCATCAAACCTTCCACCCTGCTTAGATGCAAAATTGTATTTTAGTGCTCAAAAGGTTTTACTTTATTTTTTTCTTAACCACCTCTCTGCCTCTCAACAAGAGGCTCTTTTGGGCGACACCTTTTTATTTATGAGAAACAACATTTGCAAATCTTTTATTTTTTGTTTAACTATGTTTTTAACCAGAAAATAAGGGAACCCGTGTATGGTGTATTCACGGAGACCAAATTAACTAATAGGGTTTAACTGTGGGTTGAGTGTTCTGGGGAAGTGTTTGGGTACTGAACTTATAAACAGAAGTCCAGTGTTCAGGGTCTCTAGAGAAATAATGACGGGTCCTGCTCACTGAACATTTTGTGCTTCAGGGCAGGCAGTGAAGGGGAGGAGAGGGAAAGAGAGACCAAGTGTGTGTAGAAGTCGCAGTGATGTTCCCACCAACCTGATTGTTAGGTATTTTTTTTTTAAAGCAATGATATGCAGAACCTGTTATTGGAATAACCGATGAAATCATGTAATGAATATATTCGTGGGTAACTGGGGTTGGCTGTTAAGGGAAACCTGGAGCTGTTTTTAAAAAGGCCTTGCAGACTGTCGGACTCCTCTTGGAATGCTGGTTGTAAGCTGCTCACAGCCCAGCTACCACTTCATTGACGCTCTTTTTGTCTCCAAGCTAGTGACCCTGGAAGAAATTTTTTTTTAAGTTGTTATCTTGTTAGAACCTTCTATTTTGGACAAATGGGAGAGTGAGAACAAAAGTAGAAATGCCCCTTGTTCAAAAAAGAAAAAACATAGCCAAAAAAACTTTATGGGCCCAGCACGCTTCCTCTGCGCTACTCTGCTGCCAAGAAAACTTTAAAATGCTTTATTTTTTCAATCCAGAAAGCTTTTATTTTTTATTTTTCACTTTCTGCTACATGTCTAGATCACCTCCCACTTGAAGTAATCAGGGAGGACTTTGAAGAATAAGGAGATTTTTTTTTTTTTTTTTGATAAAAACATCTAATTTTTTAGAGTCATGTCCTGGAGAGGTAGAGAGAACAATGAAGTGTGGCCTTGCCGTTGGTCTTCTCTTTGTCCATTACTTCCTTTCTACTTCCTCATTTAGCGTGACCGTTAATGTGTAACATTCAAGTGCGCTCATAATGCTCACTTCCTTTCAGTAGGACTTTCCAGCAAACTTACCCACTCTGTTGTTCATAGGAAATTAGCCGAGTGGAGGTGCGCACTTGGTAACCTCACATACATCAACAACCCAGGGGATCAGCTTCTTGCCTCCAGCCACCAGATCTACCAAGTCAACATGCTACTGGATGGCTCAGTGGGCTAGAGCCTCTGCCTTCAGCTCAGGTCATGATCCCAGGGTCCTGGGATCAAGCCCCACATCGGGCTCTCCGCTCAGCAGGGAGCCTGCCTCCTCCTCTCTCTCTGCCTGCCTCTCTGCCTACTTGTGATTTCTATCTGTCAAATAAACAAATAAAATCTTTAAAAAAAAAAGAAGCAAAATTTTACTTTTTAGGGGCCATTAATTGAATAATTGATAGGTCGTTTTCATTCTTGCGAAAATGGATTGCAGGTGTTGCATAGAAGCATTTTAAAGCAATTACAGAGAGAAGGGTAGTGGTGTAGAGCCTGCCTAGGAGCTCAGAGGAGGAAGTTTGGAAGAATGTAGTCACCAGAGAGGCTCTGCTTGGGAGACAAGGGAGGGAGTGAGGGAGAGAGAGACACACACTCCACCCATCTCTAAGGAGGCAGATACCAACTTGTCCTGGGAACCAAGCCAGTCCTGTTTGTGTAGAAAAAGCACAAATAATTTTTAAAGTAAAGACATTTTCTAAGGTGAGATTTTTTAAAGGTAAAATGTTATGAGAGTATGTATTTCAGTGGTATGGTTTCTAAGCACCATTAAACACAGAGTAATCACAGACTCATCAGTTTACATCTTTTGTATCATATTAACACCTCTTCTCACTCTCAAAAATGCCTGTTTGTGCCATACATTATATGGTCATGCTAATGTCCGTCGAGACCAGCCTTTAGAAATGGGGCCCTAGTGAATTAAGCGTTAGATCATAGAATTCTATCTTTGCTGTTAAGGGTTTTGCAATCTAAAACCGAAAATTCTAGAAATAGTATTCAGTATGGAGAGTAAATACTTCTGTCTTGTGTTAAGGATATACACAGGGGATGATCTCAAGTTCTCATTTCTGACTTCCTTTCCTGGTAATGCCTGCCCGGATATCTCTAAGAGATTTCACCTTCCTTTAGACAAGGGTCAGGAAAGGAACAGGGGGCGAGGCTGTATATGACACAGGCATATAAATATCTTTGGGGTGCCTGGGTGGCACAGTCGGTTGAATGTCATTGCTGGTTTCAGCTCAGTTTATGTTCTTTCAGGGTCTCAGAGTCTGACTGGGATTCTCTCTCCTTCACCCTCTGCCCCTTCCCTCCCTCCACTCTCTCTCTCTCTCTCTCAAATAAATAAATCTCACAAAAAATAATAAAAATAAATATCCTTTATATGAGCAAGGCAAATAAAACTTGCTTTCCTGCTAAACTTCACAGTGAGGCTGCCGGAAATTTCCATCTCAGTGGGTTAGTAAAAACACTGAGTGAGATCTCTGATCATTGTGATTCAAGCCTAGAGCCTAGCGTTGTTAGGAACTCCAGGGGGAGATTGTTGTCTGTGGCTGGTGCAAGGATGACAGGATACCCTAATCACAGCATTGAAATAAAATTCTTTCCTCGCAGGCCTCGGTCTGCTTCGAGATGGTCTGCTCCGAGATCTTCAGA
>RCUC01110582.1:0-14861 GCA_003697995.1 Taxidea taxus jeffersonii
CCTTCTTTAGGATGCAGAAGATAATATGTGCTCACAGACTCACTGCCTGGGAAAAGCTCTAGAAACTCACGGTGGTGCACAGACGTAAGACAGGCTTTCACAGTGAGTCTGTGTGCCCAGCTGCTGGCAAGAAGAAAGCCAGAACCATGGCAGAGGTTGGGGAGGGAGGGGGCAAAAAAGGGCTGAGGGGAATCACAGCCAGTTTGGGATCCAATGGAAGAGAAGAAAGCAGCGTAACATATGTTTACAGTGATCTGAGGTCAGAGTCTTGGCTCTTCCTTGCTACCCACAGGCCCAATTTTGAGCACCTGTTCGGGTTATATAAAATGAGGATAATGATAACCCTCTCATGGGACTGTGATAAAAACTGAAGGAGGTCATGTTAAATGACTTAGCATAGTACTTGGCACACAGCAATTGCTCAAGAAATCCTATTATTATTAAATGGATATCTATATTAAGACTGTACTTGAGAGAGTGGTAAGTACTTGACCCCAGGTATGAATTGTGGACAAGTCAGGGATCAATAAATCCATAAGCAATGTCACCGCAGGCTCTTCCTGGCTGCCCTCTCCAGCTCTCAGCGCTTCTGTCCCTGTGGTCTCCCTCTCCCTGCCTGTCTGCTGCCCACTGTCTTGCTGCGTCTCGGGCTCTGCTCTTCTCTGACGCTCTTTCTGTCTCCAGCTCAGTCTCGGGCTCTCTCCGACTCTGACCTCTAGCATTCTTTGTCTTTTTCTTCCGTCCTTCATTCCTTTAATAATAAATAGCTCAGTAAAGCAAACTTCTGTCTGAGCAGAAGGTACATTTTCTCCCTGGAAGGTGCCCTCGCTCCAGTGATGGCCATCCCTGCGCCCCCCGCCCCCAACCAGCTGTCGGGCTCTCCACAGATGCTTGCTCCCAGAGGGGGGTGAGGAGGGGGCACCTCACCTCACCTAGTTCCCTGGGCCCTGCCACAGCAAGAGCCTGACTTTAGTCCCACATGGGTCACCGGAGCGGAGCGGACCCACCGCACAGCTGCAGACAGTGACCGGGGCCCCGGAAGGAAACCTGCCGTGTTGGCTACACACTCAGCCCCACTGGAGGGAAGGGAGACCTTCCTTGCCACCATCCAATTCTAATCAGGCCGGGCCGGGCAGGCTTCCCATAAAGATGGGAGGCCTAAAATGCAGCTCACCGAAACCACAGCCCGCAGTGGGAGCAGCTGCTGACGTGAATCTGGCCACGGCCTCCTTGGAGAAGGGGGGCTGGGGAAGGCACTCAAGAGAGAAGCCAGGCCGCAGCCGGGAAGCCACAGGTGGCCTGGCTGGGAAACCAGTCAGGCCACCAGTGTTTGCTGGGCTCTCTTCACAGGAGGCCCACAAGGATGGCTATAATGTTGTGGGAAGTCTAGGCTGGTCATAAGGAGGAGAGGAGGAAAACATGGTCCACGAGGAGAGGTGGCCGAAGATGCACGGCAGCTTCTGCCTGGGGCCACACAAGCAGGGCCGCAGGGCAGAGCCAGAGGCCTGGCCAAGGGACAGCCCCGTGGACAGGACAGGCCCTCGTGTAGCCTGAGGCCTCCTGGCAAGGCCCTGAAGGCATGTGGGGATGTGGGGTGGAGAGTTGTGGAAACTGGGGGCAGAGGAGGCACTGTGGGCGGGAGGAAGAGCCGCCTGCCCCCGCCGCTGCTGGCCTCCCTCCCTTGTCTCTCGACCGCACCTGCCAGCCACACACAGACACAGAGCGAGACTCACCAGCGGTGACGTGGGAGCGATAAAAGCCAGCGAGGTAGCAACACGAGAGAGACAGCTTGGAGGGTGTCAGTGGAGACAGCTGCACTTTCACAGGGCTTGGCAGTGGGCACGGTGAATGAGCTGTACCCGGCCAGGCGGCAGCAGCCACGTCAGAGGGAGATTCCTGGTCAACCTCCCCCTCCCCGCCCCAAATTCACCTCCATATCTCTTTCCATACAACTTGAACCCCAGATTAAAGGCAAATAGCCATGGAACGGGAAGCATCTTCAGTGATTTCCATTACTATTCATCATTAAGATCCTGGTGCCAGGAGGATTTTGTGAGGACGAAGAAGCCACCAGACCGCCAAAGAAGAAAGCAGCCGAGAAAACAAGATTCCTGTCTGCTTTGTCACGCCACCTGTTCACCTGTCCTCCTCACCAGAAGGAGAGCTCCAGGAAAGCAGGACTGAGCCTTGGTCCTCACTGTACTTCCAGTGCCCATGACGGCACCTGGTGCACAGTGGAGTGGACAAGCAAGAGGTAAGTGTGGCAGGAACGAATGAAAGACTACAAGCCCTGAGGAGAAATACAGCTCTTGCTGTCTGTTTCTGGTTCTACATTGGCCGCGTTGCAGAGGGTTCTGTATGAGGCAAATCACCTTTCACATCGACATGGTCTGTGGTTAGCTCTGACAGGAGACAACCAAGGAACGGGGACCCCAAAGCTGATGCCAAAGACTACAAACTAACATGAACTGAGTTCAAATTACCAGGTGTCACCCACGGTGACCAGAAGCAGCTGCAAACTTCTGTCCTTGCGGTGGGAAACTTGAGGGCGTCTCCGGGGAAGTCAGAGTTCCCACCACAGCTCATGGAGCATCTTAGGAGACTCACCAAGAATACAGAAAACCAGGCAGAAAGTCCAAGTCTCCTAAGTTCTGAAGGCCTGTTGAAAAACAAGTCCCCTCAGCTGCCAAACACAGAGCCAACATTCTTTTCCTGCCTGTTTTTACCATCACACACCTGAAAACCCTCTGGAATAACAACATCCCGGCTCTGGTGCCCATTCGCCTTGCCAGGAAACCAGAGGCTACAGGCAGTAGCCTCCCTGCAGGAGGATGGGACGGAGAAAGGAGAAAAGGAGACTCGTTGCAGAAAAGATTGGACCAATTAGGAAAAATTGCAAAAGCTTTCAGACCATGCAGAGGCTGGCTGTCCTGCACACACACCACAATCCCTGTCTCTCTCTCACTTGGATGGCTGTAATTCATAACAGACTGTACGTTTACGGGAACCAGACGGAAACAATTTCCATGTCAACTTTTCAGGCCGGTTACAACTAAGTGTCTCAAGAACTCTGGAGACAGAAGTGAGGAGGCGCCCCAACCACTTGTCTACCTGCCAGAAAGTCAGGCCACCAACCACCTGTTCCTGCTGCCCTAGGAATCTCCAGAGGGAGGGGGAGGAGGAGAGCCCAGGCCTGGTAGCCTTGGAGGCCGGCTCAGGTCCCAAGTCCATGTTCTCCAGACCACTTTCTGTGCCAGCAAGCACACAGCACACAAGAACAAGCCTTAATTTTTGTGGCATCATGAAGCACTTTGAGGATCTGATGAAAATGAGGGGGCCTTTCTCTGGAAAACTGAACATACGTGTGCGCACGCATGTACACGTGTGCACGCCCACACACGCTTCTGTATATATTTCCAGTATGTCTCCAAACCTAAGCCTAGGGATCACTTGGGCAACCTCTCAGATTATGGTGCAGCCCCTTCCTACACTCACCAGCACAGAATCTCTAGAGAAAGTGTCCCAAAGTTTGTATTGAGGAAACCATTCCTGGGATTATGATATCCCACTGGGCACCTATCTGTGACCAGGAGTTCGGGAACCACTGCCTTAAGGACTCATGGACATCAAGTTCAGGATCTCTGGCCCCACCCTTCACCCTCACCAAGGTCAGGAGACAGGGAAATTTCCTTTATTGAGCCAGACATGGTGTTAGGTTAATTTCCCTAAATTAACTCATTTAACTTCACTTTCAAATAAATGGTGTGAAGAAAGCAGTATTTTGCTCTTTATATAGGTGGAAAGAGAGAAGCTCCAGAATGTTAAGGAACTTGCCCACAAGATGGCATGTGGCAGGTCGAGGACCAACACTAATACCTGCCTGACTTTTTACAAGGATGACACCATCAAAAGCACCTGAGGAACGTCCGGGTAAGTGGCCCTCCCATGTGCTACCCAGGGCCCTGGGTGCAGCTTTTTCCCAACGCTCCTCGTACTTGTGTTGTCGGCTTGCTTGCTTCCCTGTGTCCCTGCACGGGGGAAACACGAGGGCACAACTGAGTCACCTTTGAATCTCCAGCCCCAGCACCTTTCTGGCCCATAGGAGACATGAGACAAGTATTTCCTGGACACGCTAAACAGAGAAAAGGGAGTGTGCAGGTGTCCTGACCACTTCTCCCTCTAAAAACTCCACTAGAGAAGCCACCTCCCCAGAATGACCTGAGATTTTGTGCCCTCAGTATGGTGACAGTGACCCCCCCCCACCATGGTTCACCAATAGGCAAAGGACTGACACCTTCACCAACATGAATGGGTTTCCATCACATGTAGTGTAGGAGAAAAGAGGAGAAAGATGTGGGGAAGACACGGGGGAGAAGGACCGGCAGGAGCAGCAGCAAAGGAAAGCCATGAAGACCTGCACCCCAGGAGCATGGATCCTGTCACCGCAGTACGCCCTGCTTCCATGCAGGGGTCGCTTTCCCCTACTACCTCACTGTTCACACAACGCCAGAGTGGTTCTCACTGGGGTGGTCATGAAAGATGACTCGGGTTCCGTCATGGTTACTCTTCTGCAGACAGAAACTCACACGTCATAAGGCCAGTCCCTCCAAATGCCAAAACTCCCTCTCCAATATCACGGACAGTCCTCCAGCCTCTACTGGGATGCTTGTGGGGATGGAGAACACGGCAGCTCTTGATGTGTTCTAGTCCTGAACAGCTCTTTGCTGAATCCACAGCATCTGCCCACTGTCTTGAGCTCTACATCAGCCAGAGACCCACAGTCAGTTTACTCCCTCTTTGCACAACCCCCTGACGATACGTCTTCTGGCCTCAGTCCTATGGCTGTTCCTTATGGGCCCTGGGCAAAACCTCCCTTGCAATCCGCTACTTAGGCTTCAGTGTTCACATCTATAAAGTGATAACAAGGACAAAACCAACCCTGTGGGGTTACCGTGGGGATCTGACAAGCTGTAATTAAGTGCTACCATGTATGTAGGTCTCTCGGCCTACAGTAACTCTCTTTCTTCCCCTAGCCTACAGCCTAGGCACTATCCATCTATGAATGCAGCTCGGGGTGCTGCCAAAGTTTTAGCAGCCCCAATCATACAAGAATAAGATACACATCTGGACCATTTTAATGGGCCCTATTCTCGGGTCTGCTTTCCCCGATCGTGTCTTTGAGCAATTGAGTTTAAGAGCCTAGATATCAGAGCCCAGCGTCCTCCCATTTGCTTCAGCTCACCCTGCCAGTCTATCGTGCTCATGTTGATCTTAACTGAATCCCCACATGAAGGTCCACGTGCCGCTGCTCCCAGCGGCCCCTCCATTTGTATCTCACAGACTCTAAATAACAAGACTCTAAATAACAAACTAAATAACAACAGACCCTAAATAACAAGATGAGGGGCTGGGGGCCTTCCCCTCTGAGATTCGTTCAGCTCCACATTTTATAGAAGAAACCAAGGTGCAAAGAGATGAGCTGGTTTATGGGAAACCAAAGAGGTAGTAATGACCACTGTAACCACTGTCTTGGCTGAGCCCCTCCGGTCTGTGGGTACAACCACAGGAATGGGTCTTCTCATAGCGGCCCTCCCAGCCAGCATCCTGGACCCCAGAGGGTAGGGCCCAAGCCCGCAGCCTTCACCCCCATGTGCTCTGCACGCAGTGATGTCCCAGACACACAGTAGGTACCCAAATACTTGTGGAGTAAATGAATACGTGATCTCATTTGACACTCACGAAAGCCTTCACTTAAAAAATAGTAAAAACTAGGCTTTGAGAGACTCAGGCACCCACTCAAGGTCCCCAGCTGCTTCTGGGAAGTGCCATGATCAGGCCAGTTTGCCTCGCTCTAAAGCCAGCCTTCTTAACCCCTCACTTTGCTGCAAAAATGTTCCAGTATGCAATACTCTGGACATTCAGGGGAATGCTTTCTGCATGACATCTGAGAGCTTATCCACTGCAATCACATGCCCCAAACTTATATCTAAACAAGAGGAATGGGAAAAACCTACCAAGACTAAAATATCTTTGAGCAGAGAAGATCCTTTAGCCTCTCCTCCCAAAGTGACTCACTCTCTGGTTCTATTCTCCCACTGACTCATCCTGCCAGGACATTCGCTTCCTCTGAAGGGAGAAGGGCTCCATGCCAGGCTTGCCAGTACTCAGGCCTGCTGGGCTTCCTAGCAGATGCCAGCTCCAGGGAGAAACAAGAACTGGAGCTTCTGTATCTTAATGCTCCCCTCCGGTTGATGCTTCTACTTCTCTAGGCCCATTGACCTTTGCTAGGTGCCAGAAAAGAGGGATGCCAGGGGTGATCTCCAACTATGCTTAGGAGGATGGGGTGTTTCTGTGTGTGCAGACATGTGGATGGGTGCTTATACCTGTATGTTTGTTTACCTAGAATAGAGTCTTCTTTCATTCATTCATATCTCTACCAAATAATCTCACGGTGGATAATAATGGAAGTTACAGGCACCATGAGCAAAGGCTCTGAGTAAGGCCTGCTCAGGAAGCAGCAGGTGAACCTACCTGCCCAAAATAAAAGCTTGTATCAAAGGGTGGAGAAAGAAGGGCAGAGCCTTGAAGATCAAGTATAAAAAGCTCTAATTTCTCCAGTTAGACAAAGAGAAACTATGAGAGTTTCCTTCATTGCAGAAGAAGTAGACTTGGGAGACCAGTCCAGCAGTGATGTGTCCAACGGTTCAGAGGGTGAAGAACCGAAGGAAGGCAGGCAAAAGCTCTTCCTGAAAGAGGACTCATGTCAAATAAGTACGGAACAAGGGTACTTTTATTTAACTACTGAATACTCGTTGGTAATCCTTATGGTGAAACTCTGATTGTTCCTTTTGAACCTACTAACTACTCTTTGTTCATTCTGTCTAGTTTCCAACTTTACTAATGTCTGTTGCTTCCTCTGGATGTCTTTATTGCTGAATCTCTTCCAATTTGTGAATTCAGGTCTGGAGCCAATATTCTAGCAGCATTCCATTAATTACGATAACATTCTAAAGCAACACCATGGGCCTGGGTCAACCTTTGGAATGCAGAGCCCAGAGTTTTTGCATCAATTACTAATCATGCATTCAATGGGGCAATGGGCCGGATGACCTCAGAGGCCCTTCTAACCTTAAAGAGTTTATGGGTCCAAGGTGCTGACTTCACTGATAAATTTGCATTTTTTTCCCTTCATCAGACAGCTCCTGGGGTCAAAAATCTGGCACAAACCACCAGTTCACTAACCTGCCATCAGTAAGCCCAGGGAATGCTTCATCTTTGGCAACACATCGTTCATTACTTCTGTAAAGACCACGAACACTTGGAGATACAACAGGAAACTCAGATTATAATAAAAGACTTTGGATTTCAAGTCTTCAACATTCATTTTAATGACTATTTGATGAATTAATTCATTAAACAAGCTTTAGGAAAAAAATTTAAAAACAAGCTTTAGGTATTTCTAACCACAGAAAAGACCCCCATCACTTCTATCTTTTTGTTTTCCTCTCAAGGCCTGTGCAATTCATCTGAAAAAAAGAGCATACCCATAGGTCTAAAAATCTGGTACTCAAGCAGCCCCAAATTCTCCCTGGTGGGAACCAGGTCATGAAGAAAGTTGCCGAATCTGCCCAGGGACCAGGAAAGAAGAGCATTTCCTGGGAGCTAAGACATGTTCACAGCCTTTTGTGACAACCTGGAAGGGGGCCAGACTCTGGGTCTTAGCATCCAGCTCCCCAGACACAGATGCTGTGATACCACAAGACAACTGCTTGGATGCTTTCTCAAGCCTGTGTGGACCCAGCTGGTCTGCAGCCCATCTTTCCCCTTGGAGCATTGATTCCGAGTTAGACTCGTCTGTGCAACAAGCAGGGCTCAGGCCTCCTACAGGGATTTTTAAGAGTAACAGCTACGGGTGCATGACCCTTGCAGATAGTAAACTCTGAAGCATTCCCTTCCCTTCCCACCGGCCTCTGGCTCCTTAAGAAGCCTCCTGGGATGAAGGCTCCATGTCCTGTCCTGTCACATTGCTGGGTTTTGGCTGACACCAAGGACTGGCATCCATTTGAAATGTTTTGCCCCTCCCCCAGCAACCAACTTTGCTTTCTGTAAGAGGCAGAGAGCCCATTCCAAGTGTCGAAGTCCCTTAGTCCCTTCGTTGGAGAATCTGCTCCCCTCATTACATCCTTCTTTATTCTCTGCAGAACCTGTGCCTTGAGGCACCTTGCAGGGTGAGAGGCCTGGCCTCCTCCCACCTCCTTACCTTCCCCTGGCGTGCCTCACCCTCTTGGTAGGCCTGTGGGCAAAAATCTCAGAATGTTACAGAGAATCACCTGAAATGATGACAGAGAATGACGAGAAGGGAGGCTTGCAAGCTTTCTTTGAGGCAAGATGTGCTTGGACTAGATTCAGTTGCAATTTGTTTTTAATTAAAAAAGTCACGGTTTAAGTTGACATTGAGTGTCTCCGTGGCTGCTTTCATGGCTCACACAAGCCCAGAGGAGAAGATGAGAGAGGGAACAGCTCCTTGACAGGCATTCAGGCCGCTTGTATTGTATCTTCTCCTGGTTGCTAAGCACCCAGAAATTCCTCACAGCCTACGACAGGCAAGAGTTACAGGCAAAGACAGATGCTCGTCCATGAAAAGGCTCTCTGGATGCTGAGCTGGCGGCGGGGAGGAGAAGGTGTGCTCCATGCCGACTGGGAACTCTGGATGGGGTGCCCGACTGATGTGTAGCCGAAGTCATCAGGCGCCTCTGAGTGAGGCCGCCCCTCGCGGGGCTTAAAGGCGTGCCCCTGGCAAGAGGGATGGTCTTTGCCACCACACATGTGGACCTAGCTCTAGAATCATCAGACACCCCCACTGGTAGCCAACACCAGTTCCTCAGGGATGGTGAAAATGTTCTGACAGACTTGCAACCAAGAATAAAAGGACATGCGTCAAGCGGTGGCATGTCCCCCCAGCTATCATAATTTTAGAATGGGATAGAGTTTGATTTTCCTGGGATGATGGACATAGAGTCGTTCTGTGTGGAGTCTGGGGGACGAGGGTTTCTACCCTGGGATTTTACGTTATGATGCGCTCAGCAGTGCCAAGGAAAATGCTAAACCTGGGAATTTAAAAGGATAGTCTAAGAGGCAGCATCTCCTGTAATCCAATCACTACCCAGATGCAGAGTTCCCCTCCAAATAGAGGAAACCCCTTGTGTCCCCCTTGCCAGCTGACAAGGAAAGAAGCTTTTTACTTTTAAGCCTAAACTCTGTTCCACCCTTACCCAACTATTCCAACAGGAGTCACATCATATGCCTCTGCTCAAAATCCTTCAGTGGCTGCCCAGCTTATTCAAGGGAAAAACCCACACTCTTAAAATGACCCACAAAGTCCTACATGGCCGACCCCCACTCCCACCTCTCTGACCTCATCTCTTACTATCACTGCACACCAGCCACACTGGCCTCTTTGCTAGTCCTCAAACACGATAGGCATGCTCCCACCTCAAGCCCCTCTGCCTGGAATATTCCTCTCCAACATGCAGATGGCTCATTTTTTCACCTTCATCAAGTTTCTGCTTAAATGTCACCTTCCTGTGAGCCTTCCTGACCCTATTTAAAATTGCAAACCCAACTCCCATCCCCGCCTATACCTATAGGTATAGCACTCCCTATACCCCCGTCCTGTTTTATTTTTTCCATAGCCCTCATCATCACCCAACACAATAGATCAACTTACTGGTTGGTTTAGTGTATGTCTTCTCCCACCAGAATGTAAGTTCCAAGAAAGCTGAGCTATTTATTTTGTTCACTGCTGAACCATCAGGAGTTAGAACAAAGCTCAACATATAATTGGAACTCAATAAATAGTCATTTAATTAATGAATGAAGGATCTATCCTCCTTTGCTAGGGCACCAACTCATTGTTCTGAAAATTGACAGATGATAGGAAAGCACTTGTAATGCTTTTTCTGTCACACCGTATTTCAGGAAAACCAAATAAATGATAGGGGAACGTAGGTCTTTATAAAAGACTTCCAGCTACTAAGTGCAAAAGGAATGAGGGAATCAAAAATGGACATTTTACAAGTCCTAATGAAATAACAGGTAAGGGCAACAATCATCACTGGATGCTGACACCGCCAGGTGGAAGGCTGATGGGGAGCTGCCTGATGATCAATCCCTGAGCCCCCTCAACAGTCCCAGCATCCCTAAAAGTGATTGCTGATGTACTGCAGCAGGAAGTGCATAGCTCCGACAAGAATACCCTTGACCCTCCCTCCAAAACAAATGGAGCATGAATCTCTCGCTTCTAGGTTACAGGAAAAAAGAAGGATAAAGGAACAAATTAAACGACAAAATGAGGAAGTAGTCAGCCAAATCAAAATGTGGGACATTCTACAGGATAACTGACCCAATTTCTTCAACAAACAAATGACATTCTAAAGGGGAGAAGGGACAATTTCTGATAAGAAGAGATTTAGGATGTACAAGCCAATGTAATGCATAGACCTTATTAGGATCCAGATTCAAACCAACTGTCGGCAAACATTTTTGCGATGATAAGGGAAATTTAAGTATGAACCGAGTCTCACATGATATCAAGGATTTACTGAGTTTTGTCAGTGTTATTGTTGTCTAGGGTGATACAGTCTTTAAGTCTTTATAGCAGATACACAGTGAAGTGTTTATGGGTGAAATTATAGACCTTCCTCAACTTATAATGGGGTTACATCCTAATAAACCTGTAAGTTGAAAATATCCTATGTCAAAAATGCATTGGTTATACCTAACACCTACTGAACATTATAGCTTAGCCCGCCCACCTGGCTTCTAGTTGGGCAAAATTATCTAGCACAAAGCCTATTTTATAAGAAAATATTGAATATCTCATGTAATGTATTGACCAGTGTACTGCAAGTGAAAACCAGCATGGTTGTACGGGCACAGAACGGTCATAAATGGATCAGTGGTTGACCCTGTGATCACAGGGCCGGCTGGGAGCTGTGGCTCACGGCTACTGCCCTGCATCACGGGGGAGGATCAACCTCATATCTCCAGCCTGGGAAAAGATCCAAATTCCAAATTTGATGTACACTCTCTACTGATTCCATAGCACTTTTGCACCATTGTAAAGTAAAAAATTACAAGTCAAAGCATCATAAGTCAAGGACCGTCTGTATATAATGATAATTTTGCCTTCAAGTATCTCTGAAAAAAAATGCCTTGAGGAAAATAGATAAAACTAACTTGGCAAGTGTTGATAAGTGTGGAGCTGGAGCTGGGAGATGGGTACATAGGAATTAATTATATAAGTCTCTTTGATTATGTTTGAAATTTTCCATTATAAAGCATTTCTAAAAAAAATACAAGTTGCTGTTGCATAGATGAACTTCATAAGGTAAAAAAAAAAAATCGAAGTACCTAGAATAGTTCTGTGCATCCCATCAGCTCTGGATGGAGGTCAAATACCAGAAACAAAAGAGCTGGTCATTTTCTGGCTTTAGATGTACCCCAGTACCTTGCCTCCCTAATATAAAGACAGCCCCTCTGGTTTTTATCCTAAGACAAAGGCCAGACCATCCTGGGACTTCTAGATTCCTCTCCCTTGCCTGAGAGTACTAAGAAGATTAGCCATCTGTTTATCTGGATTCCTGCTTACCTTTTCCATGTAAGGCCACACATCCCTCTCCCTATCTTCTTCCATCCCCTTGGGAAACTCCCTGTCCATTCAGTAAATGTTCTTCAACCACATCTAAATATATTATGTAATAAATCTGTGAACTAGTGTGGAAAGTATTAAAACTCACTCTTTGATGTCTGCTGCTGACTATAAAGAAGGGGGGCTACAGTTTATTGAATTCCAAGCCCATAAAAGGTAGGCATTCTCGTCCCTGTTTCCCAGACAGGGAAGGTTAAGTGCAGAGAGACTGGGTGTGTTACCTGCCGTCACAGAGCCAATCAAAAGGACCATCAGGTATGTGGTGCTTACTTTCTGTCAGGCACCATCCTCCTGTCAATCTCTACTAACTCGTTCATCTGCACTACAGCCCCACAAGGCAGGTACCCTTGCTATCTCCATTTAATGGACAGAATGCAAGTACTAGTTAAGGAATCTGTTCGAGGTCACAAACTTAGTTAGTGGCCGGAGTGGTGGTGTGTGTTGGGTGGTACGGCTCCAGCTGAGTTCTGACAGTAAGGAGAACGGGCTCCAGCAGGAGATGGAGCCACGGGTGGAGACAGCCACTGGCCACGGAGCCGGCATCTCATTGTGCCTCCGTGTGAATAGAGCAACAGCTCATAAGGTCGGTCTCCGTATGTCCCGGTTTGCTGGGGCCACTCTTTGTGTGCGCCTCTTGTCCCCGTATAATTATTAATAATGCCCCCTTTCTTTCTCAAATGCATCTTCATTTGGATAATAAGTTATATGATCATCTTAATTATAAGCTCCTCCAGGGTAGGAAAAACACATATAGCTTAATTAATACCTGTTGAATAAAAGGCTAATGAATTTTTGTTTATGGAGATAGGCCTTCTTGGAAATGAACTGACCAAGTAATGGTCTCCATGGTGTCCCTGGCATCTCTTTTGCATTCTGTGGCTCATAATTCCTAACTACCCCCTCAGGTGTAAATGCCCACTCTCCCCCAACTCTTTTGGGTTATCCCACAGCATCTCTGAGTTCAATGAAGAAATGGATCTGGGTTAGAGCCAAACACAGAAACTCTTACACATTTCTTTTGTCTCTCCTAAGTAAGAGACATCCCTGGGCACACTGTCAATCCATCATTTACCTGCCTTACAATAAGCCTTGCTCTCTCTCTTAGACGAAGGCCAGTCTCCTGTCCTCAAGTATGCCTGCCACTCAGAAGTCAGTGCTTCCTGATAAATCCCTCTCTTGGCTCCTCATCAATTCTGCAGTCACCTGCCACTTCTAGGTCGGTGAGGCACAGGGCAATGCCAGCCAGTACCCCTTCCCATGTTCCCTGTTCCCATCCCACATCCTCTCTCCATAGATCAGTAGAGCTCATTGGAGCAAGTCTACTCCAGTTTTCTCCAGTCCTGACATTTGGTATTATCTAATTATCTCCAGCCCCTTATTTGTGCTGGGTCTCCTTACTGTGACATTAAGATAATCCCATTTCCCTAATTCTATCAACACACTACTCGGGTTTATTGCTAGGAAAGATGAGCTATCTTTACAGGGTCAGAGATAAAGACAGGTGAAAGAATTGAACCTTATTTTAAAGTATGAAGTCATTTCCCAACTCTTCCGTGGGTCTTCATTTCTTCCTAAGGTGTCGTTGGTAGGATACTTGGGCCTATACTTTAATACTTGCATTTTGAGCTCTTCAGAAGAAAAACATGACATAGAATGGTGAGATTTTATTATCAACATTAATAATATTAATTTTTAAAGCTATTATAATTTGGTCTTGATTCATGGCAACCATATGGCACTTATTGAACAAGCACATTATTGCTTAATTAGAGGACCAAGAGCTCCTGGTGACGTGACAAGAGTGTGGAAATGCTGTCTTCTGAACTGACATCAGAGCAAGTAAAAGGCAGAGCCTCTGGCTCAGATTACGAGGAGAGAGAGGTGAGCACTCTCCTGTTGCTGAGGTGATAACTGGCTTTCCTTCCTGTGCTCAGGTTCTAACTTTGCTTCAGGGCCTCCGTACCACTAGATGCCATGGTTTATACTGTATTCATTAGGGTAACGCTAACTGCCATAACCAATACAGACCAGCGTGTAGGAGGCTCAACACAATAGAAGTGTATTTCTTGCTCACAGTAATTCCAGATAAGCTTCCCCTCACAGTGGGATTCAGAGACCAGGCTCGGTGCCCATGGAGGGCATCGTGGCCATCTGCCTACTGGTCTTCCCATCTCAGGGCCATTCCATTTGCTGTTCCTTCTCTTTTCTCCCAGACCTATTAATAAAAGTCCCCTTGCCATCGGTCATAGCCCAAACAGCATCACCTCAGTGAGGCCTTCTGTGCTACCCCCCAAAAATAGCCACATTCTCCCCACACTATCCATCCTGTCATCTTGGTTTTTTTTTTTTTCAAAGCATTACCAGTGTTTGAAATAATCTTACTTATTTAGTTTTTTTGTTTACCTCATTTTTCCTACTTTCCTACTAGAATGCCAACCTTGTTCTATTATTTCCCACTGCATCTGCAGCACTTACAACCCTTAGCAGGCACTCAAAAGGAAGGGAGGGACAGATGGAGGGTTGGAAAGAAAGTTCAGAAAGTTTAGGTCATGTCCTGAAGATCGCTTATCCAGGAAGTCACTTTTCCTGAACAGAACCCCTTCTGTCTGAGTTCTTCCACTAGGCTCTTTTTGACCAACTTTCTGTACAGGGTACCTATCACTCTGTGGGGGGAGGAGAACATGCATTTTGACTTGTCCTTCCCGCAATGGTGATGTGCCATACGCCGCATACTGTGTCGTCTTGGCCTCCCATTTGCAAGTTGGCTGGAGTGGGGGTGGGGGTGGGAGGACTCTTGAAAACAAAGGTCAAGGGTTCAGTCTCTAAGGGGGCCAACTTGCTCGGCTCCAAGGAAAGTTCTGTTCTATGGACACACCTCTAACTCTGGCTGAACAGCTACAGAACTTATTACCCTGACAGGTCATGCTGCTCCTGTTTGAATTTCAGAGGATATGACAATCAACCTCCCAGACCAACATTTTCCCCTCACCTATCTGGGGATACCCCAGGGAAAGACTTCTCAGCAATCCAGCCCAGTACTTGGAAAGCCATGTACTATAAACTAACCACAGGGTGCAAGCCGTCTCTCCCTGCCACGGGGCATTCTACAGGCTACATGAGTCACAAAGAGAGAGAGTTCCAGATGCAGACA
>RCUC01110583.1:0-19683 GCA_003697995.1 Taxidea taxus jeffersonii
CTCCAAATTTATCATATATATGCCAATGTGCTATAATATATTTCAAGTCTGACCCAAACCACTTCCATATGTCATTCCTCAAAAAGAGATTTGGCTGAGACAATGATGATAAGATATTCCACAGTAACTTTGTAATAATTACAGGGCACATCCATGAGCAATCTCTCTCTTAAATTCACAAACAACATTGCTAGGTAGGTGCTATTAGCATTATCTTACAGGTGAGAAAACTGAGACACAAAGAAGAGTTTAAGATCTTAAAGCTACTTGGCAATGTTAGTGCCCCAGTTTAGCCCCTCTCCCTGTGAGTCCGTGACAAAGAGTCCCTATTATGGTCACTGCACCCCCATTATGGCCACTGCACCTCTCTGCCTCACCAAAAGTACAACTCACACATAGACACACACACCACTAAGAGGATGTTTGTGGCTTAGAGGGACCCAAGCCCCGAGTTAGGAAATGCTAAAGCTTTTCATGGAGGAGTGCAGTAGTAGAAAGGCAGTCCCAAAAACTCTTGCCCTCTGTAGCAGCCTCATGTCATACTGCATCCCAGGCTTTGCAGATCCCTGAAAAAAAATTGCAGGGGGCTAAGTTGCTAATGTTACTCTGTGATGGAGATCATGAAGAACTTCCCACTGCTAGGCCCCACCAAGAGGAAGGAGTATGAGGTTCAGAAGCAGGAGTAGCAAAGGTTCCCCCAACACACCACTTGCCAGTGGATCCAACGAGAGAGGGAGCCAGGGAAGCTCCCAAACTTGTGTTCCCATTTCTGCACCCCAAGGATGTAGATGAGCACTAGCCTCTCAGAAGTGAGGTGTTGTCTCCTAGTCTACGTCAATATTCCGGTGCAGGATCAGCTGAATAAGGAGGTGAGTGTGCTCCTAAGGAACTTATAGGAGCTCGTCTGGTGACCAAAACAAGCACAGAGATAGATTCTCTACGTCACTGAGTATGATATGCATTACAAAAGATACAAGGACCGCATTCTTGGAAATGCATGGATTGGCAACCCACACAAGCAGAAATGGGCTCCGCTTTATTCTTCATGCCCAGGCCCTGGGTCTCCTGGTCAGCTGCCCATGTTGGTTCCCTTTGCTGTGGCCAAATCTGGTTGCACTGCCTGTCTTGGCATTTCATGGCCCAGTGAGATAAGTAGCTGATTTATGGTCAGAGGAAGGCCAGGCTCTCTCATTTGCATATTTTACCTTATGGAAATTTCCCTTCCATCTCATAACTCTCCAAGTGCTGGCATTTGGGCCATTTTCTTCTCCAGTTGGCTTTGTTAAACCGCCACAAACTGTCTGGGCGTTTGGCCATAGCAGAGGGGCAGGCAATGCTTGACTGAGATAAAGTATATTTGACTTGGCAGGTGGGCCCAAAGCCCCTGAGGGCAGTGGGAGGTGTGCTTTATCTAATTATTCACAGCCCTGCGGCTGGGGCAGAATGGGGCATTGGCCCAAGAATAGAAAAAGGCCACTCTCGTTTTAGCCCTGGCTCACCTTGGAGAAGGCAGACCTGGGTTTAGAACTAACATCATCCTCCAAACCAGGAAACTTGGACACCAGAAGGTCTGACAAAACAGTCAGGAAGGTGAAAACAATATTAACCAGAAATCTTTCCCAGACACCTGCTGCCATCTCGGATCCAGGGCTTACTGCCACCTCACTCTGTGACCTTGGAGAAGTCACACAGCCTGGCTACGCCTTCAATTCCAGCATGACAGGAATGCCTTCCTGCAGAGCTGCCCGCCGAGAACTTAGGAAACTAAGAATTTGGACCAGTGGAGTGAAGTCTGTGGACAAAATCTGCTCTCTCATCATTACAGTAAAATGGATGTCTACCCAATTTTTGGACACCCATGGCTAGGAGAAATTTTTAAAAGAAGGTCCCCATTCCCAGGGTTTCTGAAAGAAATCTCTAGTTTTACAAAAGGAGAGGAACTTCTTTTGTGTAAAGTTGAAGATACAGTATCTACCTGATTAAATAAGCTGCTGAGGACAAAGACTCCATCTGTCCTACTCACCTCTGTACCTTGAGTGTCTGGCCCTCAAACACTAATACCACTTAAATGAATGAATTATAGAGAGGGCCAAATGAGAACTAGATGGGTGTGTCTTCCCATACTCAAAGCAAAGTAGGCCCTCAATAAGTCTTTTCCCTTTACCTTTCCTCTCTTCTTTTTTTCTCTCTTTGCCAACAATATAAGGCTTCTTCCAGATACACATCAAACGTTAAATATTTTTCAATAGTATTGAGTTCCTGAGCACATTTCTCTAATATTTTCTCACTTTGTTCTCTAATCTTTATCTTTTTTTTTTAAGATTTTATTTATTTATCTGACAGACAGAGATCACAAGTAGGCAGAGAGGCAGGCAGAGAGAGAGGAGGAAGCAGGCTCCCCGCCGAGCAGAGAGCCCAATGCGGGGCTCGATCCCAGGACCCTGGGATCATGACCCGAGCCGAAGGCAGAGGCTTTAACCCACTGAGCCACCCAGGTGCCCCTCTAATCTTTATCTTATGACCTGTTCATTTGGGTTCCATCCTTAGCAGGAGTGGGGGCAGACAAATGAGAGAATGGTGAGCTGGGCTTACTGTAACCTTACCCTTGGGAAACCCACCAGATATATGACTAGTAAAGGGTCAGCCACAGATGGAAAAAAATATATTTTTGGAATTAGTTCAACAGAAATTTATGCTGGATTGGGAAGAGAGTGAAGTTAAAGAAACAGACTGCTAGAATTCCAGAAATAATTGTCAATTTTAAATTGGGGATGGAAAAAAAACAAACAACAAAAACAAAAAAACGTGTGAGTCAAAGTGTAACCTAGAAATCATTCAGTCCAGGGGCGCCTGGGTGGCTCAGTGGGTTAAAGCCTCTGCCTTTGGCTCAGGTCATGATCTCAGGGTCCTGGGATCGAGCCCCACATCGGGCTCTCTGCTCAGCGGGGAGCCTGCTTCCTCCTCTCTCTCTGCCTGCCTCTCTGCCTACTTGTGATCTCTCTCTCTGTGTCAAATAAATAAATAAAATCTTAAAAAAAAAAATTCAGTCCAACCCCTCTGTTCTGTGGATTGGAAAATGAAACCTCAAGAGATTGTCCAAGGCCACATAGCTTACCAGCAGCAAGCCATGGCCTTCCTCACCTTCGTTTCACCTTCTAGGCCAGGATGAATTTCTCACTTGATGTATTTGCTAACATCAAAATCAGGAATGCTGATTGCATAGGGCTTCTATCACTTTCCTCAAAAAGAATATGGGACAAAGATCCAGTGGTACTTTTAGTGATTCTTGCATGAATCAGACCACTTGGAGTCAGCTTCTTTGAATAACAGGATTGGCAGACATCACACAACTTTGGGACAAAAATTAAAAAGAGCCAAGCGCCCCATAATGGCTTCCAGTTCTAACATTGACTCTGTGCTGATCATGCAGACAGAGCAGCAAACACCACCGACACCTTTCAGTGGGAACATACTCAGAGAGGACTTCAGAGTCACAAAATCAGTTCCAGTTCTGGCCCTGATTTCAAGTGATTTAATAATGTGGACAAGACCTCTCACTGCTCTGAGCCCTCAGAGGGGCCAGAAGAGACATTTAATAAGTTCGTTTCCACATAGACATGTCCACGATTCCATTACGCATCCAATTATCCTGAGAAAAATTTAAGCAGGTCACCCTTGAGCCAAGTGAGGAAAAGTTAGCTGCCACACCTGCTTCACAAAGTTTCAGTATACTCCACAAAACTGTGTCTCCTCCATAAAACGTGGTCTCCGTTACAGCTTCTAAACCCTCCCAAACATGTATCAAAACAGAAATGATAACGCACACTCTAATATCTCGGGGGTAACAGGGATTTCAATGCTATTATTTTAAAAGAAAATCGACAGGAGATTTATTTTTCTCTATTTCAGGCCTATTTGCTGGAAGCCCATTTTATCTCATAAAAAGGCTTTTCCATGGGCAATCCTGATATTTAATATCCTCAGTCTTCTACATAAATCAAAGCCTCTTTTTTCCTTGTGGGTGTGTTCTCTGGATGCTCTCATTTGTCCGTATCACTAGGTACTGAAGAGTTTCAGCCTCAGGCACCTTCCACAGAGTCCACATATAACCTCAATACAAGGAGACAAAGAGATCAATAAAAACCTCAGGAAGATTGCTGGAATATCTTGGTATTATCAGCTCTGGCTGCCAGCTCAGCTCTACCAGTTTCTTGCTCCTGCGTCCCATCCTGGTCACAACCAAAGTGGTAATGATCTCAAATACCAACACAGTAAGGGGAGCTATCATCCACTGTTTTTATTAATGATTTCTTCAAGATCCCGTCACAGTCCAATACACACGGAGTTGTTCAATGTGGTTGTTCTAAAAGCAGCTAATAGCAGGATGTCATTTGAAGCAGTTCAGGCTCACTTACAAACCCTTGCTCCGTTAATTGTGATTTCACAGCCCACTGAACAGCGTGGCCCAGAGCAAATGCTTGGTTTGTGACGGGAGCAGTTAGCATTCCACGCTCTGGAGCGTGCCCCTCTCCACTGTTGTTTTTCCTGTCGCCCTGTGGTTGTGACTTGTCCTTTTTCAAAAGCTCAATATAGTGAAGTAGCTGCCAGCCTTTTCTTTTTTTCATCACCTGGCAGGAGACAGCCTGGGGATACACCTATTATCTTGCTTTTTGCTTTTGTTTTAACCTTTCCCTTTTTTACCACTGTTTTCAGAGAAGCAGCATGTGGCCAATGTGTACCTTTTTCCTACAGCTGGCTCCCATTGATCCCTGGGATTAAACAATAGAATACCTCCTTCTCTGCCTTGGCTCACTCACATCAATATCCCTTCCCCTTTTTAACTAACTGTCCCCTCTGGAAGCGACATGATTTTCTAGTAGAAGAAATCTGTCAGCAGGAATTCCAAATCAATTTGGGGAAAAATAACAGGTTTCTATCTAGAAGAAGAACATATTTGAAGAACCTTGCACGATATGTGACATCTACAGATGTTCCCAAATATGCACCACACCCAGCCTAGATTTTATTCAGGGCTGGGGTTCTTACCTAAGTTTTAAAGCCACACTTCAGGGGTGCCTGGGTGGCACAGTTAAGTGACCAACTCTTGGTTTCGGCTCAGGTCATGATCTCGGTCATGTGAGGGAGCCTCACATCAGGCTCCCTGCTTAGCAGAATCTGCTTGAGACTCTCTTTCTCTCCCTCTGCTCCTTTGCCCCCCACCCCGTGTTTTCTCTCTCTCTAAAAATAGATAAATATATCTTAATTTTTTTAAAAAGTCAGACTCAAAAAGAGGGACCTCCTTACACCATAGAACTCAGATTCTTCATATGAAAATTGAGAAGATCAAGAGGTTAGGCTTGGTGATTTCTAAAAAGCCTTTCCTACTAAAATATTTTATAACCCACTAATACTCAAATTTTAAAAAACAAGTACACACATCTCATTGTGATGCAAAGAATAGTGGCCACTTGGAGAAAGGGGCAGTGGAACTTATACGTGAAGAGCTATACTGTATCTCATAGAATTAGGCTGCTGTCCTTGTTTGCTAGTTGTCATAAAATCAGCTCAAAAGAACCCTAATCTTGTCCTTTTGTCTCACCCATGATGAAGACAGTGGCATTGTTCTTGATATCCATATGCCAAGTCTCCACAGCTCTAATACACATTCCAGAAGAGCATTAAGAGGGCAAATGTTCAAGAATTTGTTTCGGTCAACATGTAAACACTATTTAATGTACTCCAATGCCAACATTCAAGGGATCTCATGTAAAATCTATGCAACATGAGTAATACTGAAGAAATCAATATGCTCATTCTTTGGGCAGTTTTCATTAAAATATATAACTAAAATTAACTAAAATTTGATATTCTCACTTAAAAAGACAGCTCATTTTCTATTCTTACTACCACTGCAAGTTTTCCACCTAATGAAGAAATAATGTTTTCAAACAAAATCTGCTTTTCCCTGAGTACTCTGTTTTCCTCTGGGTATCATCCTTTGGATGTGTGCCCCACCACAGATACCATCAAGAAGCAGGCTTCCCATTAGGAAGTGGGTCACTGGTAGGATATGGTGAGAGATACTTGGCTAGTTCAGCATCCATACTACTGGGACCATTTTGCCCACAATTTCACAGCAATTGCAGTTCAGGGCTTTCAAAATTCCCCAAGATTATTACTCCATATATATGCTAAACAGCTAGGTGTAAATGTCTTATGCTAAGCCACAAGTTAAAGAAACATCTGGACGGTGGATGAAGTTGGCTCCAGAGTTGGCTCCAAAGGTGGCCCCAGTGGGAAGGCTAATAAATGCCAGATGTGTAAACAAATTCATATCCAAAGGTACCCTCCGTGGTTAGGATCATTTTCAAGTGTCATGGCCTACAGGAAAGGGTTTCCTGAAGCTAAATTGGACCATGTATAGACTTGAGACAAGATACTTTTAGGCCATAAAACTGTAGGAACTTACAGTTAGCAAATGCACGTGTTCAAGGAAAGTGAAACCCCAAAAAACCACTGCAAGTGATGACCACGTCATGCTCTTCTCATCTGCTTTTCAGAATCCCCTGGGATGTTAGGACACAATCCTCAAGAGCAAGTGATTATAAAAGGAGACTCAAAGAACTATGGATCAGATAGATCTGTTCCACTGCTGAGTGAGAAGAATCCTGAGCAAGTGGTAGTTAAGTTTTCCCCCAAGCCAGTTTTACTCATCTCCTTACAAAAGAAGATCTGGGAGAAATAAACGAGTATGTATATATAAATGATGTGTTCAAAAAATATTACTTTTTCCACCCAGGAAGGAAGTATCTAGCGAAAAAACTAGGAGGTCTTGTAAAGTGTGACACGAAGGAGAAAAATATTCATTCATTTAGTTAACAAACAACTTTTTTACGTACCTGCTATGGGTTGCCTGGCAACACATTTATCCATCACAAGGCAGGATGATAGTAACCAGCACAGCTCTCCTGGTAAACATGAGTGTACCTATGATAACGGTACAAAGCTCATCAGGTAGCATGGACCACACTTTATGACCAACAGCTCACTTTTGAAATATGGACTATGACCACATATGTAACACAAATATTCTCTAGACGAATTCAACCTGGACAAATCAAGTGGTGTCAACTTTATGAGTCCTGTAAGCTAAAACACTGAATTAATTTGTCCAGATTTGGAAAAATAGGCTGAATTAAGAATGCAAAGGAAAAGCATAAAATAATATATTTGTATTCTCTGGGGGCTAAAGAAAATGGGTTGTAAAAGAGAAAGAAGCAAATGGGTAAAGGGCAGGAAACCGATAATGATGCTAAGACCAACTTTAGTGAGACAAGTGATATTTAATCTGTTCGAGGGGCCACAGGTAAGGCATACAAGCTTAGAGCAGTATCTCAAATAGGCTGGTGGGACAGAAGACAGGTGTGTGGAATTCAGCACACGAGGGCTATAGTGGGAAGAACAGAACCACAAAGGAGATGGACGCTATCCAAGAGTGGTGGCAGGGAACTGAAAGCCAAGCTTGGAGCTACTGTGATCAAAAGAGCAACCAGGATAGGTGGAAAGCTTGAGTTCTGAGAAAATAATATGTACCTAAAAGATTAGGATAGGAAGAATAATTAAAATTGGCTTTCTATAAAATTGTTTGTGAACTTTTTAAATGAGAGTCCATTGAGAACAGAAATATGGAGCATCAGAAAGATATGAGAAGCAGATGCCTCCTTACTCACTCTCACATAATAACTGATAGTGGGCATTAGTTTCCCAGTTGTCTGAAATAGCACCAGGACCCACAGAGGCAGGATGGACACACTAAAAAATTAACCATATCTGGAAAGGACAGTAGTATCTACAGCCCTGGGAGCTCTGCCCTGACAGTTTGCCATCCTACCCTGGTGTGATGATCTAGTCCAATCTGTGTGGTAGAGGCAAACAATTATGGCAATTAGAAGAGGCATCTTTCGGTCCTTACAGGTTTGGCACCCTGGAGTGCTCTGCCAACACTGGTTTGGATGACATTGCACATTTAGCTTTTAATGGCTATCATAGTCCCCAGAAACCATATTTTCTTGAATGTAGCAGCGATGCTGTCCTGTGCACCCTTACATCCTTAGAACCTACTTACATCCTTATCTTACATCCTTAGAGCCTGACATGTCATAGATTCAGTAAGTGATTTTTAGGAAATTATTGAGTTGAATTTCTTAAACAAACATAATAAAGTCCAGGATTAATTCCATTTACTTTTCAGAACACAGAGAGTAAAAGCACCTCAGAACGGATTCCTCTGACTGGAGCTTATCAACCCCTTTTGCCATCCAGCCTGAGTTGCTAAATCACAGATACCATTGTCAGGCTATAGGTGACTGGTGTAATAATGGCCTATGGCACACTGAGTCCTGGTTTGTGCTGACACAGAGGAAGAACACAGTAGCTAGCTTCTAGTCATAACGAGAAGGAGCTCTCTGCATGGCCAGCTCTCACTCACTAAGAGGGAAGACCCCTCCTTGCACACCAGTGTCTCTCCCCAGGCAGTAAGGGATTCTCTTCTAAGGCTGAGCATCATCAATAAGCCCACAGTTGCAAATTTTATGTCATTACCCTGTGGCCAATTTGTCATACAAAACCATTTTTTAAAAAATATAGTT
Source organism: Taxidea taxus jeffersonii (assembly GCA_003697995.1). Taxonomy (NCBI): domain Eukaryota; kingdom Metazoa; phylum Chordata; class Mammalia; order Carnivora; family Mustelidae; genus Taxidea; species Taxidea taxus. Next base: position 8,649 of record RCUC01110583.1, read on the forward strand.
ATTCTAGGCATGTTTCACTTTAGCCTTGCTTTGTCATTTTATTTTATTTTATTTTTTAAGATTTTGTTTATTTATTTGACAGACAGAGACCACCAGTAGGCAGAGAGGCAGGCAGAGAGAGAGGAGGAAGCAGGCTTCCTGCCAAGCAGAGAGCCCGATGCGGGGCTCGATCCCAGGACCCTGGGATCATGACCTGAGCCGAAGGCAGAGGCTTTAACCCACTGAGCCACCCAGGAGCCATGCTTTTTCATTTTAAATTTTCACTGAAGTGTAATATACAGACAGAAACATGCATCCACCATATCAATGCAGCTTGATGAATTTTCACACACAGCACCCCCCATGAAACAAGAGCCCAGATCAATAAATAGGAAGTTACCAGCACTCTTTGAGAAGGGCTTTCGAGCCTCCTTCTAAGCACTAACTTACCAGATCCCCAAGAGTGAGATCCATCCTGACTTGCAACACCAGAGATTACTTTTTCTTGGTTTTGGCTTTTATGCAAGCAGACTGAGACCAGGCGCGTACCTTTGTGTCTCACACCACCCCTTTCTCACCTGGGGAAACGGGCCTTTGTGTAATAGCAGAGTGCCATAATTCCACGCTGGTTACTTGGGTGTAACACAAGGAAAGGAAGGCCCGCGTTGAGGCTGTGTTAGAGGAGGGTTTTGTGTTCTTGTTGGTCTTTTGTAAAATACAAATAAAGTCAGAGCCAGTGTAAAAGTTCAAGCTCTATAGGAGACACGTTAGTCCTGCTGGTTGAAAACCTCTAGGCCTCCAAGTATGGCTTTGTGTTAGCAGTTCCCCACATTTGGCTGTGTAGTGAGAGAGGGATCGGTTCTCCCTGAAAAGCATTCAGGGACCAGAGAAGAGGGCACAAGGCAGTCTGGACTTGTCGGCACAGACATGAGCAGTTGCCATCGAATTTAAAGACTAATAAGCATTACGGCTACGACAGCCCACACCTTTTGTACCTGAGGTTCTAATGCTTTGCAATAATGAAAATTAAGACCATTTGTGGGCAGAATCATAAACATTCTGCTCTCAATATACAAGTCAATGAACGTCCCAGTCCAGATGGATTCAGAACAAGAGGTGTCCAGCCCTCTCTCCATAAAACTTAGTCTAATAGAAAAGGATCAAGCAAACATCAAGGGACAAAAACATGTTTTTCAGGAGAAAGGGAATAAATCAATTCGCTATGAGCACCTTGCATCTTTTTCTTAAGTGATCACTTTCCCTCTTCTCCTGGCATTTTAGGGTCTTAACACCCAAAAATGCCAAGCAATCCAGAATTTACTGGACATCAAGGAGCTTTTAGGTCCCACCTGGCATCATTCAGCCAGCTAGGGATTCTCCCAAGATCACTCCTAAACAGCAGCCAAGCAAAAGTCAGTATAACAGAGGATGACCACCAGGTGGTTCTAGTCACTGACTGAGGAAATAGAGACTGGACAATTAAAGTGATCCAGTCCTGACACAACATTGGCTTTGCACTGCAGTTGGTTACCTAGAGTCCAGAATACCCCCAACTGCACTGAAGCCAATGGCAAATTATCCTCACTCCCGTAAATTTTAATAGTAGCTAAGAGTTATTGAGTTAAAGTTTTGTATTATTTCATTTAATCCTATAAACAAGCCCATGAGTTAGGTACCACCATTGTCTCCATTTGGCACATATGTAAAATGAGGAACAGGAAGGTGGTCATATGCCAACATTATACATTCAAAAATGTGTTTGACTATAGAGCCCACATTGTAAAATGGTGGCTTTCAACCTTTTTTTGGCCATGAGCCAGTAAGAAATCATATTACATTGTAACCCAAGACATACACTCATACACACTAAAAAAAGTCTTAGAATACTCAGCCTTAGTCCATGCCTTGGATCAGTGTTTTGGTATTTTCTATTCTATTTTAAATTCTCCTATTTCCTTTTAAAATGCTCATTTCAAGTCACTAATGTATTTCATGACACAAGAATAGCTTGTGATCTGCAGGCAGAAAAACCTTGATTGAAGAAGGCATTATGGGATATTGCTTTCCCAGGCTTTTCCTATTTGATTCTCCAGGAACAGATTTTAAGACTGTATTGTTAAATATACCACCAGTGGCATGCTGGTAAATGTTTAAGTACCTGATCTGTAGGATCTGTGAGGAGAAACTGATTGTTAATGTTTGCTGATTTCTGTAGTGTAAATACTCCCCTCGTGCTAATTTGAAGCTACCAATGTGGTATCACTGACACACAGAATTCAGAAGAAATATGTATAATTGGCCCTTGAGAGCTCACACCATCGGACTAAAGCCCACCAATAATTTTCTCTAAAATTTTTCAACACAGAAGAACTGGGAAAATGTCCTTTAAAGTCACATCAACGACCAGAGAACTCCATCACACTGGAGATAACTTGTCAATGGCATTTCATTGCCTGGCATTGAATTGTCTATTTGATGAGGGAAGCATTATTTTAGCCCAAAATTTCACAGTGGCTGATATGTACAAGTTATTTCTATTTGAGTATGGAGTTTGTAAGTGCTATAACTTGAAGAAAACCAAGTAGGCCCTCATACTTCACCACAGGTACACTGAGGTATCTAAAATTCCATGATTTAAAATGTTTCCCTTTCTCCTTTAGCCAATGTTCTGGCTCACTGAAAATCTGAATATTCCTAAAGGGTTAACAAACTAACTTGCATGGATGTGTTGAAAACTGACAGCTTAATATATTAGATGATTTCACTTATCATAAGTAAGTTTTGAGTAAATGGGAATCCTGATAAAAGTGTGAAAGAAGGGATGACTATAGTAGTTGCATTTCTAGGAAAACTCATTCACAGATGGGGTAACACAACGGGAATCATCATGAAGCCTGGGTCCATCTGAGATTCTAGACAGAATCGGGCATCTATGGAAGGACATACCTGGGTAGGAGGAAAATTGCAGGATTAAATAAAATAATCTACATAAAACATTAATCACATTTTCTGGCAGAAGGTAGGTGCTCAATATATTTTTGTATATCTTTAATGGAAAGGGAATGTGAAAAGATAGGTCCTATTCAGGAATCATTTAGTGACAAGTGACAAAACAGATTTCAAACTGACTTAAGCAGAAAGAGGAATTTCCTCTCTCACATAACTGGGAAATCTTAGCTAGATTAAATAGCACAGATAATATTGTCAGGTTTCACTGTTTCTCTGTCTCTTGGCTTTGCACCTCGGGCTCTTGACTCATGGCATAAGATGGCTGCCAACAGCTCTGGACTATATCCATTTCTCTAAGTCACTCTAACAGAAAGAGGATGCTTTTCTTCTGATGGTTCTAAAAAGTTCTCAGATTAACCCTGGTTGGCAATGATTTGGTCACAGACTCATCCCAGAATCAATTGCTGTGTCCAGGGACACACAGCATATTCTGGTTCATCATATGTATCACAAGCCACCTATCAAGCCAGGAAAGGATTAACCCTACCTTATGAACATATGTGTTGGTTCCCCAAGAAAAACTGTGGTAGTTTCCGGAATAAAATTAGAAATGGATGCTAATCAAACTATAAAGTAAAATCCAGTTTTGTTCTAGTTAGTGAGAATTTTGTTTAAAACTGAAACTTTCCCCAAATTTCCTAACATTTTATTCAGCAAGTCAATTCAGGGATGATATTCAAAATGTTTAACAACTACCACCATGTAATGAAAATGGACAGCAATCATACCATTGGCACTGGAACCTAAAGATCCTCCTGTGCCAGAATTTAACATTTTTGTTCCTAGGTCATGAGGAAATTGGGAAAGGTGATAGAGATATGCCAGAGGAGGAAACAGAAAGGAAAAAGGAAAGTGGAGGAATATTCAGAGGGCTTAGTGGATTTATTGTTCCCAACCAGCTGGAAGTATTTTAATATTTTAACAACTAGTACAGCTGTGCCAGTGTATACCAGTTGGGTTTCATCCTTCATTAAATCTATTAGCAGTTATATCATAAAGAAAAATATGTTACTGGCTATTACCTATCTTATTTTCAGAAGCACGGCTTTTGAATTAGGAGATTGTTCTTTTAGCAGGACTCTAGAAGGTGTGAAAAGTTTTTAGCTAAGATCCTGTTAGTTTTAGGATAAATGCAAACAAATACTAAGAGAGATAAAATCTAACTATAATAGACAAAATGGTAATGGGACCCATATTTTTTAACCATTTTTTATTTGTGACAAATACAGTTTTCATGAAATTCTAACAATACCTGGTAGCTAGACTTAAAGGATATTCTTCTACATTAACGCATACCTTTACTATTTTGGGTGCTCTTCATTCCTTCCTATACATTTGAATTTCCATCTGGTGTCATCTCTTCTTTGAAGTAATTCCTTTAACATTTCTCATATTTGAAGTCTGCTGGCAATGAAATCTCTCACTTTTAGTTGCCTAAAAAATCTGTATTCACCTTCCTTCTTGAAGTGAATTTTAACTGGAAATAGAACCTGGGGATGCTTGGCCAGTTTCCCCCTACCCCAGAACTTTAAAGATGTCATCCCACTGGGTTATGGCCACCAGTGATTTTGAGGAAAAGCGAGCCCTCATTCATATTGTTACCCTGCACATATGTGTTATTTTACTCTGTTTTCCAAGTTTTCCCTTTATTTTTGATTTTAACAAATTGGCTATGATTTATCTAGAATATAGTTATATTTGTATTTATCCTGCGGGGGTTTGCTGAGTTCCTTGGTTTTGTAAACTCAAATTGCATGTGTATTAGGCCACTTAACATGCTTTGGCCAATTTTTTTCAATGTCTCTCTGGTCAGATTGGATAATTTCTTTTCATCTGTCTTCAACTTTTGTTGTTGTTGTTTTTGCTTGTTTGTTTGTTTTGGTTATTTCTCTTTTTCCATCTCCCATTTGTTGTGCCCCCTCACACACATTTTACATTTAAATATTATACTTTTGAGTTCTAGTATTTGTTTTTTTTTTTTAATTTTCCATTCTCTCATGAGATTTATCATCTATTCATTCATATATTTAAATCTTTGAACATATTATAATAGTCTACTTAAAGTTCTTGTCTGCTAATTTCAAAATATGAATCATTTCAGGGCCTACTTCTTTTTTTTTTTTAAGATTTTATTTATTTATTTGACAGAGAGAGAGATCACAAGTAGGCAGAGGCAGGCAGGGGGAGGCAGGCTTCCCACTGAGCAGAGAGCCTGATCTGGAGCTCAATCCCAGGACCCTGAGATCATGTCATGACCCGAGCTGAAGGCAGAGGCTTAACCCACTGAGCCACCCAGGCGCCCCTCAGGGCCTATTTCTATTGAATGCTTTCTCTCTGTACTCTGGGTCACATTTTCCTATTTTCTTATTTATCAAACAATCTTTGATTATATACTGGTTATTGTGGAATTATACTGAAGGCAGTCTAAATTATATCATCTTCCTTTAAGAGTTTCGAATTTTGGCTTTGCAGGCAATTAAGTAACTGGTGGATAATTTTAGTTTTAGTTTTGTTAGAGTTAGTTTTAGTCTCATTAGGGTGGGTCTATTTTAGATGTCATCCTGTAAGATACCCTTCATTCCTGAGCTTAGATCTTACTTATACAGGGAGCCTTTCTGGGAATCTAATTGGAAGTACAATAATGCCTGGTGTGGTCTCTCCACTGGAGCTGGGTTAGAACATTTTCTGATATGCATGACCTCTGATATTGACATTTATCTCTCAAACATCTTAAGGCAGGTGATCGCTGCCAGGCCTTAATGAATCTCACTCCATATGTAACACCACCAGCCTATGTAACACGTTGTCCTTATGCTCACCATCTCTATGCAGCTCTCTCCCTACAAACTGCAACCACTTCAGAAGCCAACAGCTCTAATCTCTGTCTCTTGAGGTCAACAATACTGTCACTGGCCCAGGGCAGAAAGGCACTCCCACATAGAATGTTGGGAAATTCATAATCATGGAGTTCCCCTCCTTTGTTTTATTCTCTCAAGGGTCATAGTTTGCCTTATATGTTTTGTCCAGTTTTTTTTTTAAAGATTTTATTTACTTATTTGATAGAAAGAGATCACAGGTAGGCAGAGAGGCAGGCAGAGAGAGAGGAAGAGAAGCAGGCTCCCTGCTGAGCAGAGAGCCCGATGTGGGGCTCCATCCCAGGACCCTGAGATCATGACCCAAGCCAAAGGCAGAGGCTTTAACCCACTGAGCCACCCAGGCGCCCTGTTTTGTCCAGTTTTATAGCTATCTTTCAGCTGGAAGGCAGATTCAATACCAATTACTATGATTGGCCAGAAGCAGAAGCCAGCTACAGATTCTAACAACTTCTTTGGCAGTAGGCAAAGATGGTGGTGTTTCAAGCATTTTACCATTTCCCTATGGGTATGATATTTTGGGGGAAACAGGATGATATGTGTTGACATGTGTTCTCTTTTGTAAGACTTTATTGGGCAATAATAATTAAAAAAAAAAACTTCCTTAAGTCCTAATTCTATATTTACTTCTACTACTGTGAATAATTTGCATTATAAATTTCTCCCCCCTCCCTACCTCAGCAATAGATAATGTAATTCTTTCTCACCAGGAAGCAGTAAAAGTTAATTCATTGTGCAAAATACTTCGATATTATTCAAGAGAAAGGACTATATACACCCAGAACAGTATAAATAACAGCCAAGCCAACTGGTAGATCACATGACCAACAGGTAAAAATGTTCTCACGTGAAAAATATTTCTCCATTTCCTCTCCTTTAACCATTTTTCCCAGAGCTAGAGGGAAAGCTTTTGACAAACCCAGTTTCTGTACTCTCTGTTCATGCTGACAAACCTGTAACTTCTATTAGACTTGGCAGCCTCTAAGAGGAAAAGGACAAAGGTAGACTGCAGAGAATTTGGGGAGGCTCCAATTCTGAGGCTTTGTAAGGAGGTTAGGAAACTTAAGGATGAAAAAACAGCTGACATGGCAACACACACACACACACACACATGCAGGAAAATACTGTGCAGTTTGGTGTTTAGAACAGTAAAGATTTACTTTGATGGTATGTGAATAAATCTTTCATATACTCTACATTGAATGAACCAAGTTAATATTATTGACTGGAAATAAATTACCAGCAATTACCCTAAGGACTGAAGTTTAGCACAACTATAAACCTGTTTGCCTACCTCGTAAAAACACTCTTTTTTAAATTCAGAGGATAGAGGAAATAGTATACGTGATTTTTTGCAGGGGGCAGAGGCAGAGGATTAAAGTTCAAATTGTGAAGTGGGTGTTTCTCCTCTTGGCATCATCATCTCTTTCTGGCTCCATCATCCCAACCGGCAGCCACCTCCCTCCAGAAAGCCACCTCGAGTTTGGGGATTTCCTCTGCCTTCACTGTGACTAAAACAGGATCACAGGAAGGAATGTGGTCAATTCATTTCTTGACCTATGTGAAATTTTATATAGATTGTGGTATCTCAAACTTCCTCAAACTAGAAAAAGTTGAGAGAAAGCAAAACTTTCCTCCATAACCTCAAATCTAAATACATTGGCCTGGCCTCCAGTCTCCTGCCTTGTCATTCATGCATCATGGAATCTGACCTGTAGGTCCAGTGTTTTTTTTTCATTCTTCTTTCTTCACACCCAGTATGTCCTAACTTTTCTAATTTCTCCAAGTGCTCTCAACTTTTCTAGTTTTACTTTATATCTTTTCCTTTAAAAATTCAGCAATTCAAAGTCAAAAGAAGATTGAAAGCTATTCCAGTCAAGTTTCTCTAAGCACCATAGTTGAATCTTGACCTATTATAAGGTCACTTTGGGGGGAAAAAAAAAAGAAGAAAAAAATGGTCTTTTCCATTATCTTCTTCACTCTCTGCAGGGAATTTCCTAATTATTTTTCCAATCCTCTAACTAATGTCTCAAAAAATTACATGCTATTTGGAATTTATCATTTAACCAGTATGAGACAACTATACATGTGAGGCACTGTGGGAAGTAGAGAAATATCTAAGGCACTGTCCTTGATATCCAATAGCTTACAATCTAATGAGGAAGAAAGAAAGAACAATTTCCAATCACTAAATTTCAATTTAAAAAATGAACAAATAAATATAAAACAAAATATGATCATGATAATAAACACAGTACAAACTATATGGAAATTCAGCAAATAGAATTAAACCACTTTATAGTTGGAGTAATTTAAGCTAGAAGTTTTAAGCTAGATTTGCTAAAAATAATTGGTGAAAAGTCAGCTATTCATTAAAATTTCTTAAATGCTTCTGGTGGGAAAAATACTTCTGTCGCCTAGTAAGAATAAAGGAATTAGAATTGTACATGATAACATCCTGCTCTTAAAAATGTCAGTAAGCTACAGGCTCTGTTTACCCAATTGAAAATGGCAGTTCAAGGACAAAGGCCATGTCTTTTATTGCCTGTAATTATGGCAGCTGAAAATTTTATAACAAAATGTGCAACCTTGGGACGCCTGGGTGGCTCAGTTGGGTGGCTCAGTTAAGCAGCTGCCTTGGGCTCAGGTCATGATCCCAGCGTCCTGGGATGGAGTCCCACATCGGGCTCCTTGCTCGGAGGGGGGCCTGCTTCTCCCTCTTCCTCTGCCTACCACTCTGTCTGCCTGTGCTCTCTCTCTCTCTAACAAATAAATAAATAAAATCTTTTAAAAAATGTGCAACCAAATTTCATACAATATCACTAACCCTAAATTTTCTCCAGATAAGTTGGATGTGCAAGGCTTTGAACAGTCAAAGCCCTCCAGCAACTTAAGGGTTTCTTTTTAGGAGAGAGTAGGCATGGGATCTGGCCTTATTATCTCCCCTGAATAAACTACTTACTCACTGAGTCAAACTGGATTTCATTTTCAACACTGTGTCCCTGGGCAAAGTCAAGGGAGGAAGGAAAATACATATGAGCATATGCAGAGTATACAAATGCTTCTTGCCCACGTATTCCAGGGGTTATACTCACAGCAAACCTCTGAGATTCGATTAATGCACCGATTAATAAAACACTGGTTAGCAGGTTGCCTACAGAGAGGGCTACACATGCTTGTTTATAGTTGACACATCACTCATCATCCCTGAACAGAGAACTTTGACTGCAGAGCTGCTGTTCTCCAGCTGCATATGAATGTGCCTACAGTAGGGAGCCTGTTTATCTGGGGAATGTGCTGCTGGCTGATTTCTAATGAAAGGAACCTGAAAAGAAGTGGTTGGTGCCCTTTCCCACAATCCGATAAACTGTTACTCAGAGATAAACATCTGTATTAAATTAAGCATGTTTGTCTATTTTTCGATGTTAAATTTTAATTTCCTGTTCTTTTAGCACTTAGGGCTTCATTTTAAATAATGTTAAGTGTTTTTAAATTATTCATGGCCCCACGGTCTTAATCATTTTAAATTTTGCTTTAAGGAAAAGGTAAACAAGAAAATATTAAGACTGTGTATTTAAACATTACTCTAATTGATTTTAATTTGTAATTCTCTAAGACTACATTAAATGTTACTCAAAGATACCTTGTCAGAGGGCTTAAAGGAAAAATATTTTACATAATATTGTCAGTCAACTTGTTTTTAAGATCTGTATATCTAATTTTTAAATGTATATATTAATATATAATGGATTGCGTTTTGACTCAGGCACTTAATAACAATTATCATGGGGAACTTATTTTTAAGATTTCCACAAATGACAGCAATAGTTGGTAGAAACAGAGATGAGTAGAATTCCATCACTTTCATCAAAATACCTAAGCATTTAGAATGTCATTTGATAGCAGAGATAACGTCCATTTGTTTGCAATTAAAGTTTATATTCTGAAAAGCCAGCTGATGGCCTAGCACACACATAGTAGGTGTTCAATAAATATTTGATGAGCAGATACATCTCTGATGCTTTGAAATAGGACAATATGCATGTTCCTAATTTAGCATTCTCCTAACTAAAGCTTTCAGTTAAGTAAATGTAGGTCAGTCTGAGGCCACATCTCTCACAGCTTCATAGGGATCCACCCCAGCAGCAACTGCCAAATACAAAGGCAACATTACACTCCAGCATCTTTACAGAATAATTCCTTTCCATTCTACCTGTTAGTGATCCTGCCATCAAAGAGTGTAATAGGATAAGAGCCCTTGGGATGATTAGGGAGGTGTGAAATAAAATAACTCCTTTCTCTACTTTAGTTCCCTTTTACTGTGCCACAAATAAATAGTAAACAGTCATCTGCAGGCATAATAGCTATGGATGTCTCTATTCCTTCAAGAAATGCTTGTTGAATACCTTCTGGATTGTAGGCAGACACTATGCCAGGCCCTGGATACACAGTGATAAATAAAACAGAACCCCTACCTGTACAACAGGTAGACTGCTCTGTATTAGGACTTTCAGTGGAATGTGATGTTCCCTTTCAAGTCTGCTTTAGCGAAAAGCATTTTCTTAAGAGAAAATTAAGTTCTCCATAAACTATAACATCATCTTTACTATTTGAGCAAACTTCCTTCCGATTCAAAATACATCTTCATTTTTTTTTCAGAAATACATGGTAAGATTATGTTGATGATCTTTTAATTAGCTATTCTCTTTTATTAGATCCATTAAAAACAATTATTTTATAGAGCAATTTCTGCTGCTTTATCATTAACGATAATGATCACAGTGTCTTTTGCCTTTCATGGCAGTTTTACTTCAAAGGGAACTGCACATAAAGATCAAAGACTAGAAATTGATGTGAGACATTAAAAAAAAAAAAAAGAAAAAACCTACCACAGTATCAACTTTTTTAAAAAATTATTATTATTAGACTTTCTGGTGCCCTGTGGCAGCTCTCCCAGACAGGCTCTGGGCTAACACTGAGCATTCCAGGGCCTGCTGTTGTCACTGCTGAGGCTCACACCTAAACAAACAAAACAAAACCCAGATGACTCCTAAGTCTCAAGAAAACAACCCATCACTTGCTCCACGTGAAAGGAACAGAAAGCATGTGGAAAGCCAGGCTTTAAAGGGCACTGCTAACATGAGAAGGAAGAAATGTCAAAAATGTTGAAGTAC
>RCUC01110585.1:0-13293 GCA_003697995.1 Taxidea taxus jeffersonii
GGGAGAAGCAGGTTCCCCGCTGAGCAAGGAGCCTGACGCAGGGTTTGATCCCCGGACCCTGGGGTCATGACCTGAGCCAAAGGCAGATGCTTAATGATTAAGCCACCCAGGCGCCCCAGCTGTAAGTCTTCTAGTAAACAAAAAGTAACTCCTCCCCACAGAAAGTTCGGGAAGAGCTGACCCACTCTATGCCAAACAGGTTGTTTGTTACAAACCTCAAGGTGTGGTAGATCATGTAGCTCCACCACAGCAATAAATGACCAACGTCTTTGCATTACCTGGGAATATCCCATAATTATGTAGACACGGCCTGTTGTAAACATTCTATGAAAGATAATGGGATTGCTTTAATAGTTCTTTTTATGTTACAGAATACTTGGTCATTGCTTCTAACATCATCTCAGATTATAATGTCATATGTTTTAAAGTTAGCGAATTCATAAACCACGGGGCTTTAACCAGCATTCTGACTAGAACTGCAGCTTCTGGAAAAATCCCCAACTCATTGGTAAAATCAGAAGACTTCTGCGGTAGATTCCTAACTTTTTTGGAATCATATTGTATCTCCTAGATCTGACCTAGAATAAGTTTGAGTCATCCAAAACTGAAAACTGGCCAGTCATTGACTTACTGAAGCACAAGCCGTATCATTTTTCAGTTTCAGAGCATTGAAGAAGTGGGAAACCCAGTCATCTCCAGGCTTTGGAGGGCTATCAGCATTTGGTCATTGAACCAAGAGAAGGCTTTGCAGATAAATGAAAACAGTGACCATAGAGAGAAGAGAGAAGTGAGAATTACTGGATTGGATTAAAGACAGCAAATAAAAGCCTGTAGTTTGGGGATAAAAGTATGGGTGATTCTAGAAAGAGGATCCTACAGTGAAGTGAAAAGAAGTGAAATTATGTATGCAACATGGTTAGCATATGCTTGGCTCAGAGTGAGTACTCAGTGGACAACAGTGGTGATGATGATGATGATGACGACGACGGCGATACTATGCCTAACAGACCCTAATGCTCCAAGGACTTCCAAGTATAAGGAGTATATTTTACACATTTATGTGTTTCTAGTATCTAGCTCAGTGGCTAGGAAATAGAAAATACTTATTATCTATGGGGCTGAACTGAACAGAGAATTGCCACTGACAAGGAATTAAGGGAAAAGGCCAGAAAAAGAAAAATCGAAGAGCTCATGGTTAAAATCAAGGTGCGTAAAAAGAAAGTGGAAGAGGTAAATATCAGGCCCCTGTTGAGGAAGGTTCTAGATAAACCCCACCTACCTGGTAACTAAACATCCCCTCTCTTGAGTTCCACAATCCCGTCACCTCAGAACATGACATAAAGCACTTTTAAAAACATGGATCTCGGGGCATCTGGGTGGCTCAGTGGGTTAAAGCCTCTGCCTTTGGCTCGGGTCATGATTCCAGAGTCCTGGGATCGAGTCCCGCATCAGGCTGTCTGCTCAGCGGGGAGCCTGCTTCCTCCTCTCTCTCTCTCTCTCTCTCTCTCTCTCTCTCTGCCTGTCTCTCTGCCTACTTGTGATCTCTGTCAAATAAATAAATAAAGTCTTTTAAAAAAAAAAAAACATGGATCTTTTTGCTTTTCAAAGTGTGAAATTCAATTTCCTCAAGCACGATGAGTCTTAGTAGCTAAGTAGAAGTTGGGGGGAGGGGGGAGGGGTGGCAGGGTGCAGCTTCTGGGCATTCAGGATGTTCAAAAGAGCCAATTTCCCTGAGGATGACAATGACAACTGACAAGCAAGGGAAGAAATGGTGCCCTGCCTTAATCACCACTGTAACACTCCCCATTATTGATAACAATGACAATCACTAATTTTCTTTAGACATGATTGTGTCCCAAGCTATGTGCATATCTCAGCAACCCAGTGAGGTAGATGTTATTACCCTCTTTTGAATGAGGTAAGTAGAGCTTAGACTGGCTTAATAACTTCTCACACAGCTGGGAAGTAGAAGAGTCAAGTTTAGAGTCTGGGCTGCCTAACTCAAGACTGAATTGTAGCCATTACCATAAAGCAGCAATCTGTTATTATTCTGCAACACAGTGTACTCATAGATTTTTTTCTCATAGATATTTCCCCACTGTTTCCCAGGCATTGAATTTGACCACAGGTTTTTTAATATGGGACCATGGACTCCAGAAAGCAGTTGCTTTAGATTATCTGTGAATTCCCTAAAATCAAAAGTAAAATGGAATGAGTGTACATGTTCTAGTGAGAAGAGGGTTATTTTTGATAGCTATTTGTTTTAAAGAACTCCTGTTTAATAAATTTTTGTGTTTCCTTTTAATTTTTTTATCCAAGTAAAATTAACATGTGGTGTTATATTAGTTTCAGGCCTACAACATAGTGATTCAACATTTCTATGCATTGTTCAATGCTCATCACAGGAAGTGTACTCTTAACTTCCTTTATCTATTTCACCCATCTCCCCCCTATCCATCTCCCCTCTGGCAACCACCAGTTTGTTCTCTGTATTTAAAAGTCTGTTTTTTTGTTTGTCTTTTTTCCTTTGTTTGCTCATTTGCTTTGTTTCTTAAATTCCACACAGGAGTGAAATCATATGGTGTCAGCCACTCTTAAAGGGGTTTGGGACACAAACACATCCTGAGAACCACTGCAATAGACAATTCCTTCAAGAACAAAGGAGGGGGCGCCTGGGTGGCTCAGTTGGTTAAGAACAAAGGAGGATTCTTCCCTATCATTCTGTTAAGAAAATGCCTCTTTGGAAATAAGTAAGGTTAGATAAACACGAAGTAGGTATAGATGATGGACCTGAATAAATTTAAGTCTGCTATAACCCCTAATTTAGAAGTATAGGTGAAAATAAGAAAGAGAAAGAAAGGGGGGGAAAACAGTTAAAAAAAGTTGGGTTTTTTCCCTCCCCAAAGAAAAAGCAATGCTATTCAAGGAAAGCCAACCTTGTTTGCTATTCTTAAATTATTGTGAATATTCTGAGGAAGAGAAGGAAACCGTTCCACTTGCTTATTTCCAAGTCCATTCCTGTTTATGCTAAGAACCATTTAACCACCAGGCACAGTTCAAGACAGGGAACTCTCCGGTGCTGCACCGATAGCATGAACCCCATCTCTCAGCACAGAAAGCACCCAGGTCATAGCAGCTAGCAGACAGCCATGCAGACCCATCATGGAAACCTGTGCGGGGTTTCTACCAAGGACCCTGACTGTGAGCAATGGAGGACTATGGCCAGTAACAGCAACAATCCCCTTCAACACCTGCTCTCACATCCATGGGATTCAGCTACCCAAGTGTCCTACTCACTGTCCCCACTGTTACCAGGAATAGGTAATTGTAGACATTTTTTTTTTTCTCCCTGGACTTTTTGTCATGGAAATGGATTACTTTCCACATCTTTCTTCCTGGTCCCTTTCAATGTTCAATTTCCCTTTGGTGAAAAGGGTTTCTGCATATACAAACACACACTAGCAGTCACACGCAAAGACACATATACTCACACACGCATATGCTCATGGCACAACTGGGCACTATGTTTGTGCCTAGGGAAGATGTTCTTCCATGGATTAAACTGCTTGTCCCCATCCAACTTCCAATAGTACCCTGCCTCTCACTTGCTTTGACACATTTACCTCTATAGAAAAATTACTTTCTTTTAGGGGAATCAGGAGTTTTCTCTGAAGGCATGTAGTCAGTTCTGTCCTTTCTCTTTTTTTAAGTTAAAAAATAAAAATAAAAAAGGTTAGGCATAAGCATTTTAGTTCTGATTTTATTCGGGATCAAGAGTTTTTTTTTTTCCCCATTGAAAAAATAAGATAAAGTGGTTTGGCCTTTCCAATCTCATACCAACCCTGAGGTCCTGAGTTCAACCTTTCTCCAAAAAGAAAAATGTCAAGGCTGAAATGCACCCAATTTCACCTAATTTTCTGTGCTTCACTCTTCAAGAAGATGGATTGAGATGGCTCACCTCACAAAATGGGCACAACTTACTTGAGAAAATAAGAAACGTAAGACCGTGGTTTAAGTAAGTGCACCATTCTGAGGCAGGTTTTAGGAGCTCTGTGCAATTCTCATTTTATAACTTACCAGGGCCGAGTGTGTAATTATACAGAGCACTCTTTCTATTGGCAAGACCCATTGATCCTTAAGTGTACATTTTCTGGCATCCAATAAACTAGGACGATGAGCGAGCAGGGTTTTCTGCTCCTGGAACAGTGAAGGGCTAATTAGTTGCATTTGCAGATTAATGACTTTCAACTAGAAAGGGCGAATGCAAAGGGATAAGCCACAGCCACAGTGACAGAATGCAAATAAAAGTATTTATAGGGGCAGGAGGAGGGGTGGCGGCCAGGAAGGGCCATCAATTCCTTTTACCCTCCGCACCATGACACACTCCAATGAGGCAGGGCATTCTGCCAGCCCGACAGCCTTCACCGAAGCTAAGGCATAAACAGAATCTGTTGACAGATACAAGCAAGGCCAAGAGGAGAGACTGAGAAAGAAATTCTCTGCAGAAAGAGCCACAGGGATCAAGAAAGCTCTCCCTCTTCTCGCCCCAGCCAGTCTTTGCCTTCTCTGTCAGAGCAGCCTTCAATTTCAACTCGCTCTCCTCCTGCCCTGTCTCTCACCCTCATCTATATAAAGGTTGATGTGATAGCTTGCTAGGAAACTTCCCAGCAAGTACGCAAAATAGCATGTTTAAATTCTCTGTTTATTCTCATTTCCTGAAATAACATTATGCTTCTGAGTTTGTGTGTCTCATTATTTTTAATCCCATCTCCCACATAAGTACAAAGGTATCATCTTGTTCCTTTGACTTATTAGGTTAGTCAAAGCAAGGATCTTCCCTCCACTCATAAAACGAAAGGGAAGTCCGGTGTGGGAGTTGCTGTAGGATATAGATCACTTGTTCCCAGTCTTTAGTATGTTACTGACTAAAAACATTTTAAATAAAATGGGAAATATGATGTAGGATTTGAAAATTTTTATAGCCCCAAGTAATTCACTCAAACAAATATTTATTTACCATAATAATCACTGTATAAAAGAATGGGTGTTTTAAAATCACAAATAAGGAAGGAATCTCAGGAAATAAGATAGACCTTTGTTTTAAATACATTTCGCTTGATAAAAATATCCTACAAGACATTATATTTTTCATTTTTCCATCTAGTGCTAGGACCAACTTTCTGACCAGAGTATAGAGCCCACTGTTGTTGAACCCTAGTTAAATGAGGATCCTCAGGATACTGGTGTGGGAATGTAAATGCCATTCCTTTGAGCCAGCCTTTCCTCATCCAGACCCCATCTCTAGACAAGGTTATGACCCTCTTATAAATTCACATTGCATGCACTTTTCATGCATTATCACAACTGTCATAAACATATTTTTGTTTGTTGTCTATTCCACTCTTTGTTCACACTCTCTCCAAGATCCAACATAATGCTTTCCCATAATAGGCACAAAACAGACTTTTTAAAAATTAGATGAACTAAAAATCTCATTCTAGTTTCTACACTGCCATTTACCAGTCAGGTGACCTTCGGTAAATCATTTAATCAAGCCACATTTTTTTTTTTAAGATTTTATTTATTTAGTTAAGAGAGAGAGAGAGAGAATATGAGAGGAGAGAGGTCAGCGGGAGAAGCAGACTCCCTGCCGAGCAGGGAGCCTGATCTGGGACTCGATCCCAGGACTCCAGGATCATGACCTGAGCCAAAGGCAGTCACTTAACCAACTGAGCCACCCAAGCGCCCCTCAAGCCACTTCTTGCCTTGGTCAGCTTGTTTGGGGGAACAAATCAGATTTTCATGGCAAACAGCTATGTTAACTGCAAGACTCTAGGTAGGTACAATTTGCCAACAGGAACAATGGATGAATTAGAGTCTTCTCATTTTTCAGGTTATATCTCTCCACCTAAACACTTCTGTTACTTGTCTTTTGCCTAAGTCTTGTCAGTTAAAGTTCTCCCACCAATTAAAATATCACACCAGATTAGACCTCAAATTTCTAAAAGAGAGTAAAAAGAACACAAGGCTAGTCACAATGAGACATCAGCTCACACAAGTCAGAATGGCGAATATCAAAAAGACAAGGGTTGGTGAGGATGTGGAGAAAAAGGAACCATCAGGGCCATTGGTGAGCATGTAAAGTGGTATAGCTAATATGGAAAAAATATGGAGGTTCGGCAAAAAATCACAAATAGAAATACCATATGATCCAGTAATCCCATTTCTCAGTATTTATCCCCCAAAAACAAAAACACTGATTTGAAAATATATATGCATCCCTATGTTCATTACAGCATTATTTTTAATAGCCAAGGTATGGAAACAACCTGAAAGACGTCCATCTACAGATGAATGCATAGAGAATATGTGGTATGTAAATGTATGTGGATATGTGTATATATATGTATACACACACACACATCCATGCATACAATGGAATACTACTTTGTCACCAAAAGAAATGAAATTTTGCCATTTGCAATAACATGGATGGATCTAGAAGCAAAGTAAGTGAAATAAGTCAAAGACAAATATGATTTCAATTATATGTGGAATCTAAAAAACAAAACAAACAAGCAAGCAAAACAGAAACAGACTAATAAATATGGAGGACAAAATGGTGGTTGCTGGGGTGGGGGGGGTGGTTAGCCAAATAGGTAAAGGGTTTTAAGAGGTACAAGCTTTCCAGTTATAAATAAGTCTTGGGGATGAAAAATACAGCACAGGGAATATAATCGATAACACTGTGATGATTTGTATGGTAACCAATGGCAACTATATTTATCATGGTGAGCATTTTGTAATGTATGGAGTTGTTGAATGACTACATTATACAGCTGAAGGTAATATAATATGTCAACTATGCTTCATTTGTTTAAAAAATTCACAAGATTGGATATAAGGCAACCTGGTTTCCAGATCCTGCTCTTCCACCAAATAGCCTTAGCATCCTCTTGGGTTCTCAGTTTCTTGATCAATAAAATGGAGGACACAGATCAGTCCCAAAACTCTAGTCTGTGGGAATGGTTTCACTGGGACAGTTAAATAGGAAATAAGCACCACTCAAGGACTTTACTCTATGCACTTAATAAACATTCCTGAGCATTTGCAATTTGTAAGACACTTCCACATAATGTAACTCACTTTAAATGATTCCAAATAAGATCATTTAATTATAGAAAATTTTATTAAAAGAGAATATTATTCCATTCTTCAAACTACATTTGATTGTCTTTCTAGTATAGATACCTTGAGCCATCTATTGAATCACTTTACCATGTTTTCTAACATTGCCTCCAAAATTGGTATTCCTTACAAAGACTTTTATTTTTTCTGAACTGATGCTATCCATGAGAATAGAAAGTTGAAGTTCTTCAAATTCAATTCAACAAATGTTGGCTGAGTGCTATGAAAGAAAAATTATACCAGATCAGTTAAATAGGCAAGGGAGACCTTATTTAAAACTATTGCAATAAGAGAGAGATTGAACTGAATTCCTCTGAAAGGGTGGGAGGATTTTTGAAGTTGGGGTGACCTAATGGAAAAAGTGCTGGAAGTTTTTGGTGTGGTCAATTGATTAAGCCACCTATGTTTGCTAATTGTTGATCATCAATGTTTGGCTCCTACCCTCCCACAGACACTGGTAGGTAGGGGCCCTATCATTCTCAATGATTACATTTCCAAGAGATAGCTCCCAGGTCCTTGAGAAAGACATTCCCGGATTGTAGATTTAGATCCCAAAAGGACAAAGAAAGAATTTACACTTGCAACTTTTCTAAAGTAAATGCTCTAAGGAAAGGGAAGTTGGGGGGCTATAATCAGAAAGAAATCATCTAGGGGCACCTGGGTGGCTCAGTGGGTTAAAGCCTCTGCCTTCAGCTCAGGTCATGATCCCAGGGTCCTGGGATTGAGCCCCGCATCAGGCTCTCTGCTCAGCAGGGACCTGCTTCCCCCTATCTTTGTCTCTGCCTGCCTCCCTGCCTACTTGTGATCTCTGTCAAACAAATAAATAAAATCTTTAAAATAAAAGAAAGAAAAAAAAAGAAATCATCTAAATTTTAATCAGGCTGAGGGGAATGTTAAGCCTGAGTTTGTCAGTGTTCCCAGGGCTAGATAAGCTACTTGGTAAGACACATGGTCCACTGCCTTCATGAAGTTTACAGTCTTTTGGGCGCAGTTTTCCTTATGTCTCACCCAAAAAATATTCATTATGGAGATTTGAGTATCTGCTCTTCCACACAGATAGGTAAACTACATAATCCTTCATCTGTATGGTCCAAATTCTGAAAATGTCTGGTAAGCCAACTGGCTCTCTGCTCAGTTGACCAATGGTCTACCTCTGGATCATCCATCTCTCTGGTAATGTGGTTTCTTCTCATGATTGTCTCAAGTCAACAGAGTTTGATGGTAAAGACTGGAGACAGGATCTCAGGCTTGGGTTTAACCAAATTTTTAAATCGATAATGATATTTTCTTTTCTTCCCCAAATATAGGTATAAACCATGTAACTGTTGCCCAGTGATACATCCTAACTTCAGGGTTTTCTCCATTCTATTGAAATCCCTCAGCACCTATACTGATCTCCATCCTTGTGAAATATTTGCCCATCAATATTCCACCAAATTTACAAGTGGCATACTGTTGAAGTGTCAGCTTCCTGTGGCATTTTTATTTCTGTCACTTGCAAATCCTGTTCTCCCTGGTCTCAGACCTCTGAGTCCCAACCTCTTACCCAAGCAGTCTCCAGGCGCTTTAAATGCCCCCATCTCCCTTTCATTACATTTAATCACATGGTAAATTTAAAAGAGGAGTCCAGATAAAGAAGGCTCGTTAACTTTAATGGGTCACTTTTTATATTTGGGTGAAAGGCCTTAAACCCTTGTAAATTAGGCTGGGATTTATAAACCATGACAAACGTGATGACAAATACTGATTTCCTAGTAAATTCCTTCAACACACTCTATCCTCATGCATGACGAATTGGTAGTGCTCCTTTCTGTTATTATTTACACAAATGACTTTGGCATTGTCTTGATACGTGGGCAATATACTTAAATCCATGGCAGATCCCACAGATTAGGGTGGAGTCATATATTTCCCTTTGAGTTTGACTTTGACTAAAAAAGAAAAAGAAATCTGTTATACTATACACGGGCATCATGCACAGAGAATTAAAAAACACACTTTATACCCTGTTAAAAAAAAATAAAAGCAGACCAATTTGAGAGAGATTCAGAGTTTCCCACAGAACTGCTGAAATTACTGAGACTGTGTGGTTCTATTTCACAAATTATACCTCTGCGGTGAGACTCCTCTTCAAGAAAACTATAGAGATCAATCAGCTCCAGCCATAACGCCCTTAATCCCGCTGTTCGACTTTCATAATTTTCTGCCACCAGTGAGTTATTGCTTGACAAGTGTTTAAATATTATACATTGTGAAGTTTAAATAAAGAAATTATTTACCTGGGAATATAAAAAAAAGTATATTACCAATTATACAGTTCCCTGAACACTCAATCATGCAGCCGAGTGGAAAACCCTTCAGGAAACCTGTCCTCTACCATTTCCCCATAATAAAGGGTGTCTCCAGAAATACACACTTAATCTCTGCCGCGCATTTCAGACACCTAATCTCACTTTGCAGTGCACTCTGCCACTTCTTGTCATCCAAACAAAATGCAGGTAAATGATGGAGAAGCTGAGCTTAGGCCCTTAAATATTTACTGGCTAGTCTACTCTTAGTGATACACGCTGTAGTGTTAGACTCAATTTCATCCTCGAGTGGTTGGCAGACAATTTGGACAGGCTTACCGAGAAGTGGAGGATCTTTCCTTGCTTTGCCTTTGAGGAGAAGCCATTCCCTTATCTTAAGTGAATTAGTTTAAAAACTTTCCCCGATAGTCCAGTGTATCAACAAACGAGTCGGGCCTGCTGCACTGACGGCTCACTTAAGCCGGCTCTGTGAGCTAATGGGAGAAGCCCGGGCGCAGCCGCCCCTGTGGAGTGAGGGTCCCCTCCGCCCCACCAGCTCCCCAACAGATGCGAAATCCCAGCACCGGGCTGTCCATCATCTCCCAAGGAGAAGTTGGTGCAATTGTGGGGACAGAAAACCAACCTGATAAAGCAGTTATTTTCTTTCACAATGGGGGGTGGGGGTGCCTGAGGCTGTCTCTCTTTTTTTTTTAAGATTGTATTTATTTATTTGACACACATAGAGAGAGAGAGAGACATCCAGAAGAGAACATAAGCAGGGGGAGTAGGAGATGGAAAGGCAGGCTTCCCGAAGAGCCAGGAGCCTGATGCGGGGCTCAATCCCAGGACCCCGGGGCCTTGACCTGAGCCATGCCGGTGCCCCTGAGGCTGTTCTTAAAACAGAACCATTTCCAAGGTCAGGTGGGTCAGGGCAGAGGGCTCTGACTACAGGTGGTGGCAGAAGATTCCCTCATCCCATCATGGCTAGTTGTCTCAGTTTTTATTAAAAGTCAGAAGGAGTTGAAAAGTCCCCTTGAATCATGATTTTCATTTTTAAAGGGGAATAAATCTATACATACTAACATGAAAAGGGATTGAAAATATAAAATTAAGTAAAAAGAAAATCCCACTTACATTTCTAAACTATATATGTGTTTTATGTACATATATATGTGTGTATATTTATTTCTATATTTGTATGTACCTTCCCAGAGAGACAGAGTGAGAGAGAGAGAGAGAGTATGTGTGTATGTGTGTGTGTGTGTGTCTGTGTCTGTGTCTACACAAAGAAAAAACTCTGGATGGGTCTACTTTCAACTATTACTAGTGGTTACCTTGAGGAATGGGATTTAGGGAATAAAAAAGAGAAAACCAGGAATTTTGCTATGAATGTTTGCACGAGTAGAACTTTTTACAACAAACTTCTATTGTCATTATCATTTTAAGTGTTACTAAGAAATGATTCTCCCATTTATTTCATCTGTGATCACACTGGTGACTTTAAGCACTAGGGTACACTATATACAGGATATACAGGACAGGCAGAGCCCAAGCCTGCTTAAAGACGGCAGATAATCTAGCAGAAGAGCTATAGAACACATTGTAGACATTAACAGGAGGCTCCACATGGGGTTTCTGAGATCACATTCTGAATCTTTCCCTGAATGTTCCTGTAGCATTACCAACCCAGCTCTGCATACTTTACGGCTAATACACTAAATGCATTTAGAGCTTGATCTTACCCATCTCTTTTCAAAGCATCTTTTCTCAAATACAACCCATGCTTTACTTCGTATTAGCCTATTGGTGGCTTTGCAAAAATATTTAAAATAGTGTTTTGTTGGGGGCAGGGGGATTAAAGGTATTTATGGATAAGAAAAGCAGATTAAATATTCCAGTCCCAATTCCGCCTCCAGCACGTAAGCCCTCTAGGCTTCAGAAAGGCCTGCCCGTCGCTTTTTCGGAAAGCAAAGAAAGGCCCATCATTCCATAATTACTCGCTTGTGCAGATTGGCACAATATCAGAGCTAACAGAACAGAGTACATAAAAGACCAGGTTATAACATCTCTGCTGCCGTAAATTGAAATAATAAACTTTGGCAAACACGAAGGACAGCAAATTCAATTTGATAGTCCTCTCAAAGCGGACTAAGAACAACAGAAAGAAGCTAACTAAATAGGATTAGGATCTATTTTATTAAATTATTACATCAGTGGATAAGGGAACGTGTAATGTGATTCCCCCAAATCATTAATTCAGCATTTACAAAATAATGGTAAGAATCAAATTATCATTATGTTTTACATTCAAAATCACTGATTTTCAGGCTGGAAGGGAGTTTTCTAACTTCCTCTAGCTTCAAGCTCTCTTTGTTTCAACAAACACTTGGGGGAAGTGCACTGTGTATAACAGATAAATTGGAGCTTGCTCTCTTAGACGGAAGGGAGGGCTGTGTGGCTATGTCCACCAATGCCACGTCCACAGAACTCGTGCCTTCCCAGCCCCTCTGAAGGGGCCTTCGCAGAATTCCTACATCTTTTCTGTGGAGTATCATTTGGAAAAGAACCAATCTGGGCCAACACTTTCATGTAAAAGATGCACATATTAACTCTTAAGATTTCTAGCTAGAGGCGTCTGGGTGGCTCAGATGGTTAAGTGTCTGCCTTTAGCTCAGCTCATGATCTCTGGGTCCTGGGATCGAGCCCTGAATCAGCCTTCTGGCTAGGGACAGACAGTGGAGATGCTGTCACATCAGCTAAGAAGCTGAGTCTATAGCCAGCTTGTTACAGTGCCTCATTATAAAATCAAAATGCTTCCATATCAATTGGAATGGGTCCCAGTTGCCATCCTCCACTCTGGACACACCGTCCCCACACTGGGACTTTTAGACCTCCTCACAAGTCAGTGGCTAAAGCATAATGTCTGGGACCAGGATCCCACAGTCTCCTCTCCAGTTCTACACTTGGGTGCATTTTGATGCCATATCATTGTTCAAAATGTTCAGTATCGGGCACCTGGATGGTTCAGTTGGTTAAGGGTCTGCCTTCGGCTCAGGTCATGATCTCAGGGTCCTGGGATTGAGCCTCACGTGGGCTCCTTGATCAGCAGGGAGTCTGCTTCTCTGCCTCCCCCACCCCCAATTTGTGCTCTCTCTCTCTCCCCCAAATTAAAAAAAAGTTAAAATATTCAATATCACCCCTCCTAACACTTTAAGACTTTTTCCATAGACAAAGGGGAACCACTGAAGAATTTCAAGCAAAAATGCCACATGATCAGAATGACATTGTTTAAAAAAAGACCCAAAGTAACCTCCTTCCCCCAACCCCCAAAATGAAGCTCCTCTCCATGGAGAGATTTAAGCAGACACATGATGTTCTCTAGCTTGTAGGCTAAACAGTTTCAACGCTGCTGATCCTAAGGATGACTACATGAAGGGTTTTCATTTTCATTTCATTTATGAGACCAGTGCATTGTCCAACACTGTGCAAACGCCTGCATAAGTCTTCCTCTCACATCTTTTAGAGAGAGAGGAGGAAGGTGGAAGAGCCGGCTAGGGGCTGGCCTCTGAACGACAACCCCCATCTCATAAGCTACAGAGGCAAACGTTTTGCATTGACGTTCCTCCCGTGCTGGTATGGCAGGTAACCTCTGGCAGCAGGTAACCCCTGGCAGCAGCCTTTCCTCCCAGGGCCCTCCACACTGTTGCCCTTTCTTCATCAGAGACAGCTGCAAGACTAAAGCCAGGTGCTGACTTAACATTTCAGGAGCCATGAAGGCCAACAGGTAGGAGCCACCAAGGGGAAGGAAAGAACTTCA
>RCUC01110586.1:0-11654 GCA_003697995.1 Taxidea taxus jeffersonii
CAGGCAGGAGACACAGCAAGGACAAAGGAGAGGGGCAGGAACAGGCTTGGTGAGAACACAGACCAGGGCTTGGGTGTGGCTGGGGTAGCCCACAAGGATGGAAAAAGCCCTGTCTTCAGGTGCTGCCTCCCAGCTCTGTGTTCCAATGGCAACACTGCCATCAATCAAGGGACCTTATTATTTGTCCATCTTCTTTCTCCCTCCTGCTCCCTTTCCCTGCTCTCTCCTTCTCTCCTGCCAGCCTGCAAGGTCCTAGGAGTTTTCTGACCTCAGTCAGCAAGGGGTGGGAAAATGTTTTAAGAGCTCTCACCAAGAGCCTGTGCCCAAGCCCCTTTTCCATACTGGTTCCAAATTCTTGGAGTGCCATTTCCCCAGCTGCACCTCTCCTGGCCACCAGGACCCACCTGCCCAGCTGTGACTTCCTGGCCAAAGAGTGGGGCAGGTGGAGCTGGGGTGAAAGATGCTGGGTCTACCAAACCACCCCACCGCAGCCCTGTGCCAGGCAGGCACACACAATTCCTGTCCCCTGGGCTGCTGTAATTTCCATGCGCGGGGAAGCAGGTGCCGAGCTGCTCCCGGCTGGCTCTTCTCTCTCGCGGCTCTGCCCGCCTTGGCTGCTGCCCCATTAGCTTAGTGGCCAGCCATCTGCGACGGGCCTGCCGCGCAGCCCTGCTGTAGGCGCGGCGGGTGGCCCCCTGTGTAACAGGGAGCTTTGCCATTAGCGCCTTTAATATTCTGACACCTCAGCACAGCCTGCTATTACATGCAAACGCTGATCGCCCTGTGAAATTACATTGCTGGGCCCGCGAAATGGAATCGTGTATAATCAGCCTCCTCCATGCACTGTCAGTCCCATCACAAACACGGCGCCCGGCGGCTTACGGGGGCTTAGCAGCTGCGACAAGTGTATTGGGTTTAATAGATGAAGTAGCCCTCATAGGCAGCAGCATCAGATCCTTCAAAGAGCAAGGAAGAGGCATCGATGGCTGCGAGGGTGCCTCTGCCCACCCATTCACTACCTGCCAGGGCCCTGGAGGGGGTTGGCCACAGAGTGGGCAGGGCAGTGGCTGGGGTTAGGACCCAGCTCAGATTGCACACAGAAGCACAGACGGCTATATAACTTCCGGAAAACCCAGAACTTCCAAGCTGCAACCGCAATGTGGGAACCACCCAGCTTCCTCATGATGGGGGGAGGAGCAGGCCTTTAACCAGACCTCTGGGTGACATGTCACCTGGTAGACCCAAGGCTGATGGGTCATTTCCCAAGATGAGGAAGCCAATCAAATCACCTGCCATTCCCACGAACACCCAACAGATGAAGCTGTAAGGGGGATGCTCTGGACAATGGGGGAGAGAAAGCCTGACAGACACAACTACTACTTAAGTCCTTATCTAATTGGC
The DNA here is from genome assembly GCA_003697995.1 of Taxidea taxus jeffersonii. Classification (NCBI taxonomy): domain Eukaryota; kingdom Metazoa; phylum Chordata; class Mammalia; order Carnivora; family Mustelidae; genus Taxidea; species Taxidea taxus. Next base: position 1,402 of record RCUC01110586.1, read on the forward strand.
CAGCACTTCTCTAGCCGGTGAACCAAGTACCAAGGACACAGATAAACACGAGACTGGCAGACCCAGCAGCCCAGGCCTCGGAGAAGGGCAGTGTGGTTGGGCTCAGGAGTCAGACAAGCATGAATTTGATTCCCAGTCTGCCAGTTATTAGCACTGTCACTTGGGAGGAGTTACCAAATGTCTCTGAGCCTCAGAGGACAGTTCTTTCTTCAGGTATACCTGAGGTCACTCAGAACATCCACTCCCACTCTGACTTCCAAATATTCTTGGCATCACCTGAAATGCACATTGCCTTTGAGAATGCGGTTCCCTCTCCCTTTCCTGGGCTCAGCCGAGCACCAGTTGTGGCAGACTGTGTTTTCCAGGGATGGCTGCAACACAATCTCCCATCTCATATGCTCTTCTTCCAATGTGACTTTGACTCCCCTGTTATCAAGAGAGGGAGTCTATGCCCTTCTCTTTGAAACAGCATAGGCTGTTGGGACTATTTCAACTACAGAGTAATGCAGAAGTGATGCTATGCGACTTCAAGGCAATTTCAGAAATAGAGGAGGCAGCTTCCTCCTCATTCACTGGAACACTTGCCGGGGAGCCCTGAGCGGCTCCAGGCAGCCATCTTGTGAGGAAGCCCACGCTAGTCTATGCAGAGACCACATACAGAAACCATGAGAATAGGCCAGGAAAGAGAGATGCCTACAGCCAGCCCCTAGCTGATCCAATCATACCCTGTACCGGCTCCAAGGACTAACTACAAATGAATGAGAGAAGCTGAGCCAGAACCTATTTACTGAGCCCCTCCTAAATTCCTGACCCACAGAAACCATGAGATAAAATCAGAGAGCTATTGTGTTAAGTCACTACATTTGGGGGTGACTAATTATGTAGCAATACTAGCTAGAAAACCAATACCTACTCAATTCTGGATATACTCTGCCAATACCCCTTCAACTTCTTGCTGCTTTGAGACTACTCCCTTCTCTCTGGGACTCCATTCCAAGTCATCATCATACTGGGTAACTTTAGTATCTACAGGACAGCCCACCCATGAACCTGGCCTTTCAGTTTCTCAACTTCCTGTGCTCTAATGACCTTCTCCTCTACCTATTTCAGCCATCTGTAGGGAGTGGGTGCTTGAAGTGGTAGATCCCAGGGCTCCAGGCCTGGTAGACTGAGGATCAAGACCAGAAGGGGATGGACAGACTAGGAAAAGAGCAAGAATAGAAGGTACAGAAGCTGGCAGGATAGGAGGCTGGGGTCAGAGTGGAATCTGTCATTGTAAGATTTCTGAGGGAGAGCATTTCTGGTTGATAACAAGGCCCCAGGATCTACCACTTCAAGCACCCACTCCCCAGTCTTCAACCCCCCTGCCCACTTATCCAAGTACACCTTCCCTGAGAAAACCCAATGGTGACTCCGTTTCTCCACACTTGAACCTGAGCTAAGTGATGCCAGAAAGTCACTCTGATGCATAGAAAGTGGCCACGGTGGGTCCAAGATCACAAACTGAGCAATTCTCGGTGGTATGCAACACTCCTGCTCTTCTCTGACTTTCACAAAGCTCATAAAAGCTGTGGCGCAGAACTCTTTCAACTGCATGCCCCTCGTCTACAGATGCGTCTGTACCCTTTCCCACCTGCTCCTCCACCAATGCTGTTCCAACAGAAGGGATACCTCGCTTCTTGTCAAAGGCCAATCCCGTACTTGTGCTTGACATCTCACCCTTCTCCTGCCTGCTTGGTCCTACTCCATCTGGGATCCCCTTTCTTTCTAATCTTTAACCTCCCCCTCTCTGCTGGCTCCTTTCCACTAGCATGCAGCAAACATCTGAATCTCTATCAACTTTACAGAATTTCTTGTGTCTCAGGTTCCTCTTTGTAAAATGGGGGTAATAATAGTTCCTATCCCACAGAGCTGATGTGAGGATTAAATGAATTATTGTGTGTAAAATGTTTAAAACAATGCCCAGCCCTCTGAAATTTATGTCATTATTAGATTATTATTTTTAAAGCCCTCCATTCACTCCAGGCCCCCACCTGGCAACTGACTGTTTTCCTGTTAACAACCAAACTTCTCAAGGTTATCTCCACTCACCTTCACTTACCTTCCCCGTTGCTCCTTCACCCCTGCAGTATGCCTCTGGCCTGACCGGTGTCATTCAGCTCCTGCTAAAGCCAACAGTCCTCCTCACGCTGCCCACACCTAGGGATGGTTTCAGAGCTTTGCTGTCTCCGCCTCTCTGCGGCCTGCTTCAGCTTTTACACTCTTCTCCTTTGGTTCTCTTTGAGTTCTCTTATCTCTCTGCCCTGCCACTTTCCTCATACTCTCCCTGTAGTCCCTCCTCTGTGCAGACCATCCTCCTCATGCCCTCAGGTCTTCTCGTTTCCTATCTTTGTCTACACTCTACCTACCTACCCTCTCTCTGGGTGACTTTTTCAACTTCCTGTCTTCTACTTCTCCACCTCCCAAATGGATACTCTTTGCCATACTTGAGTATAAACACATATTTTCTATTGCCTACCTGACATTTCTACCTGGATTTCACCCAGGTTTCATTCTCAAACATCAAAACAAAACAAAACAAAAAACCCCAAACTAAAAAAACCTGTTCCAACATCTCCTCTCCCAAGTTATCCTTCTCTTGGGTTCCCAAATCCCAGTGAAAGCCATTATCATTTCTATGGTCTACCAGAAGTCCTTTTTCTTCTTTACTGCTCCCTGAGTCCTGGGATTGCTGGTTCATGCCTCCAAGACTTGACTTAAGCAATTCCTTCAGCCTGCCTAGAATGCCCTTGGCCTTCTCCCACTTTTTGTCCTAGTAAACACATACTCTTCTTTCACCACTGACTCAAAATCTTTACCAAGTCCTCCCTGACTTGTCCCTTCTTTAAATCCATCCACACTCTGAACAGCATCTGTAACACCAGATTTGTTCACGTAACTGTTACCCCACGACGGCGCTGGGAGATTCTTAAGGTCAGGGGCTGGCTCTGCTGTTTCTCTAAATGGTCTTCATTGAGGGGAAGGGAAAATAAGACCTCTCTTTGGGCCTAATTTTGCCAAGCAGGAAAGCCTGATTTTCAGACTTGCTGCTCCTGTTGACCCTATCTGGTCTCCTTCGAGAACCAGTGCTGTTCTTGCCCAGCAGACCAAGATCCCCCCACCACCAACCTTAGAACTGGGGGCTCAGCTGTCAGTGTTAGGAGAGAAGAGGCGACTGTTCCTGTCCCCACTTCTCTTTTTCTGAGCTCTTCAGCTTTACGGGTAGCTCCCACTCCATTCCTGTGGCCCAGCAGAGCAGCAAGAGGATGGACACTCCCATCAGCTGACACATTCCATCCTCTCTACATCTGGTGGGTAGTATGTCCACAGTGTTCCCTGGTCAGGGGTCCCAGAACTGCTGCTGCCTCTGTCTATCAACAGACCTTGAGTGGAATGATTATTGTCTCTGTGTACTTAATCTTCCTCCACACGGCCCACAGTGGGACGGCTGCCTCCAGCGAGCTGGACCACCACTACAGCAAAGGCTGGGGCTGTAGCACTGGGAGGACAGCTGCCAACTTAGCTGGATCCCATGAGGGTCCTGAGTCTATTTTCAGGTGGAGTAATCCAGAGCCTCTGCTTCACTGCTGAGTCAGAGGGGACTTGGGGACACAGAGGTTTCTGAGGAGAGAACCAGATAAGAAGCTCCTGAGCCACGCTGCTTGAGCCCCCATGGAAGAGGCAGGCTGGCCTCTCTGGGGCACCACACGCACTGTCACAGAGTCAAAGGCAGCGGGTCTCAGCCAGCTGCCCAGGGTAAGAGCTACCTTATGAATTTTCTTTGTTTTCATTACAATTTCCTCTCCCATTGCTTCTTTTTAGCCAGCCCTCTCCTCCCCGGGGTGCTGGGGATTGAATGAAACACCACCCCCGGCTCCAATAAGTGTATTTCAATTACATCTGTCACTGCATAACGATATAATGATATATCATGTGATATTAAATCCATGGTAATCATATCAGGGATTTTTTTTAATCGTGCACTAATCGCATTATTACATCTCTATAATTAACAACAGGAGGTATGGAAATTCAGTTAAGGCAGAAGGTTCAATGTACTCCCCTCACCCCATCCATAACCTAGATTCCCCAGATTAGGGCCCGATTAGGAGTTGGGAACTGCAGGGCACCAACATGATGGGCCAAAGCTTCCACCTTCCAGTGCCTTAGCCATGGGCAGAGCCTTCAGCATTCAGGGCTGGCAGAGATAGGACAGACTAAGACCAGGAGCATCTTGTAGACGTTCAGAAAAGAGCCTGGGGTGGAGGCCACACAGAGAGGCCCAATGACAAGGCTCAGCTGGGCCTTCTAGACCTCCTGTCCCTGCAGTACCAAATCTTCTCCATGGGGAGGGGTGTTACCTTTCCTTCCAACCAGCAAGGTTCTCAAAGGTGCTTGCAAGGCACAAGGCAAATTCCTGCCTCATGGTCTCCTAGATCAGAATTCCTCTTGCTACTGCTACACACATTCTGTCTCTCTGACCTAGCCTACTGTGCTGGCAGCTCTTAATATCACCAGGCCCAGCAGCTGTGATGTCGCTACCTCTTGGTCCTAAAATCCCTGAGCTGAACAAACCAAATTCGTCCTGGGTCCATTATTCCCCAATTCTTTCTCTGAAGCCTGTCCCTTCATATTGCATGACAAGTGGGTTTTTTGATAACCACTGGGGTTGTTCCCCCATCCCTCAGAATGGTTCAGGTTCTTATGTCCTCCCACCTAGACCTATATGGAGAGGGGAGGGGCCTGGGACTGCAGCTTGAACTATGTCAAATGACCCTGTCTCTCCCACCTTCCTCCCCCCACTTCCTGATACTGAGCTGTTAGGGCTAATCCCCTCAGGGGTGTCAGAACCAGTCTGCAAAGCAGAATTCTGTGTTTCAAGTCCAAAGCTTTGAACTTGGCATGTAACTAGTCCTCAGTGAGGGGCAGGCATTTTGCTAAGTTTGACTCTCAGAAGTTGGACAGGCCTGAAGATAAAAGAGAAAAATCATGTCCTTTTTCCTAATAAAAAGGAGACACTAATAGCAGTCAGCACTTAGGCAAAGCACTTTAAGTTTCTAAAGTGCTTTCCAAATTAAAATATAATCCTTTACTGAGCATGTGACACCGCCACCACGACCACCAACCCCTCACACACGAAAGCATGTGCCTGCTTGCACATAGCACATACACCTTCGCTTTCCTTCTCCCTGGGAAAAATGAAAAGGGGTGTTCAAAACCTTCATCTCAGAGCTCTCTGCACCTTCATTGGCTTGCTCATATAACACACACTTATTGATTAATGACCACGTGCCAAGCTCTGTGCTAGGTGCTGGAGACACACAGATCAAGTGGACTAGGCCACTGCCTTCAGGGAGTGTCCAAGCTAGGAGAAACACAGAAACTCACATGCAATGTGGGGGCTTAGATCCTGTAACAAGAGGCAGAAACCCTAACCAGGCCTGGAGGGAAATCAGCTAAAAGACTGACGTGGCCTTCAGTAGGACATCCAAGGCAGGGCGCCTAGAAAAGATGGACATGTGGGCCTGGAGCTCAGTTCAGAGGTCTGAGCTGAGACAAGAAAGTCCTAAGAATGTGTAGGGGTGGCACTTGAAACTGAGTAGGTTAAGATCACCCATAAAGAGAATAAAAAAGCTATGAGGGTCAGAAGAGGCCCTCTCTTCTTTGATGTTTGGACAGAAACGAGAAAGGCTGAGAGACGGAAGGCTGAAACCCTAGAGCCTCCAGGACAGATGCCCAAAGAACCTCCTCTCTGGACACGCCCACCATCCTGTCCCCTGTAGGCCCTTGTCATCGCCACCTTTGCTCTGCCTAGATGTGGTTCAATGGAAGACTGCAGGCTCTGCAATCACACTGACTCGCTCGTGACAAACATTTACGGACAGCCTATCGTATGTGAGGTCACATGCATACATTAGCAATAGAGACACAGTACTGTCCTCAGAGAGCTTCAGTCTGTCGGAAAAAGCAGATGTTAAATAAAGAGCAACGTAAATAACCACAAGGACCTATAGGAAGGACTCAAAGAAGAAAGGTAGGCTGGTAAGACAGGACAGAAGACCTGACCTAGATGGGAAACACTTCCCTGAGGACAGGGAAGCAGGAATTCATGGACTGGAGGGAGAGGTGTTTGCGGTCAAGGGCATGATGTGTGCTAGGGCCTTTAGGCAAAGGGTAACAGCACTTGGAAGAAATAAAAAACTTGGTATCTCTGGAGCACAGGAGACAAGTATGAGATGTGAGATGTGGCTGATGAGGAAGACAGGAGATGCCCAGACATGTAGGGCCTCAGAGGACACAATAAAGAGCTTCATTATTATTTCCTAAGGTGATAGGAAGCCATTTGAGGGTCTACCACTGTCATGCGATGTGATGTTAGGGTGCTATACCAAAGTCAAAAGTTAGTTGCTGTGCACACCTACCCCTCCCTATTCCTAAGGGTGGTCAGGCCCGGAAAAAGCTAATAGAGAACCAAGACCATTTTCTTCTGAAAGGAGAGGGAGAAGCTGCACAAGTGGCTGAACTCATTCATTTATTCACTGAAGACTCCACAGTCACTGAAGGCCTGCCAGACCCTGGCACCTCAACTGAATCCCATGTACACCCTGCCCTCAAGAACTCACAGTCCTTCGCAGGAAAATGAATACAGATGCCATGAAGCACCCAGTCACTGTGACAAAGTGATCAGTGAGAACTGTAAGAGCGTTACAAAGGAGGAAAGTGCTTAGGCCCAGAGGCATCTGTAGACCAGAATCCGTGTGCTGCCTCCTGGTGCTCTCCTCACTGAAAGCAGCAGTTTGCTGGCTGTGACAAGCACTCCTACACAGACTGCACACTGGGCAGTATGAGGAGGACCCTGAGCCAAGGCTCCCAGGAAAGGGCTGGAGACCAAGCAGCAAGGAACTTGAGCCAGGATCTTCTGATTGCACAAATGAAGGTTGGAAGGATGTGACCAAAGCTACGGAGGGCAGAGGAGGGAAAGGATCACTGTATCATCCCAGGATGATGGAAGGGGCACCTTTAGAATAAGCAACAGGGCTTAAATAGAAAATCATTCCAGGACATGATTCAGGCAACTCTAGTCCCCTGCCTTGTCTCCACTTTGGAAAATGAGGGGCTTAACTACTTGACTTCTTAAGTCTCTTCCTGATCTGAAATTCACTGTATCTGAGGTGAACCTCCCAAACCTCCCACAAAAGTCAGGCTTATTTCTGATCCCACATTTTGCTTACACAATTTCACCCCCAAAACACTGGCCTTCCTCCACCCTCTCCAAATCTTGCTTGTCTGCCAGGACACCACTTTTAGGAAGCCCGTCCTGATTTCTCTTCCTCCCTCCCCCATGTCCCACCCTGACCTCCACAGTTCATACTATGGTTCTCTCTACAGCACTTTGCTTAATTACATATCACCAGGGTCTGGTTCTCTTACTCGACTGGTCTGTCTTGTCTCTCCCTGACCCCTGACATCCATTTCAGAGGCAGGAGGGGAGCTCCACTCTTGCAGACCCTAGAGGCAGGCAGAAGTCTGGGTCCCCACTCTCTCTGCCCACAGTCCTTTGAGAACTCGACAGGCCTCCACTTGAAAAGGGTGCTAAAAGCAATGATGTCTCCAAGTGCGATGGGAGATATTTGTGTCTGCTTTACCCTTGGCTTTTTGCTCCGGTTCAGGTAGGAGCGGGGTGGGCCGGCTGGCAGATCTGAGAGCGCGGCACGCCCCAGCGGGCAGGGCGCACAGCGCGGGGAAGGCGCAAGTCAGTCTGGAGTGCTCCCCATTTATCAAGCTCACGCAGGCCGCCAGCCGAGCGAGTCTTTCTATCATTACACCTCTCAAAATCCGATTCATACCACTAATCCTGCCTTCATTCTCCCAGATTAATAACATCTCTTTCAACCTTCACAGTGTGATAAATAGACAAAGAGAGAACAAAAGGAGAGACAGAAGAGAGAGAAAGAGCTGGAGCAAGTCCCCATAATAGAGAGAGCCGAGAAAGAGGAGAGGGAAAAAAGGAGAGCGAGCGAGAGCAGGCAGCGGCCGGAGACTACAGCTACCTCAGAGAGCCGCTGAGGAGAGCGGGCCGCTGCGCCCCGCTATGCGCTCCGCTCGGTCCCTGAAGAGAAAGAAAGGCTCGTTAACAGCTCCTTCCTGCCTGCACTTTTGTTCAGATTCTTTTCTTCCCTTCCAATCCTGCTTTAGGTCAAATTCTAGTGAAAATGAGTCTCGCGGTTTCCCGGGCTCCTCCCAGCCTCCCTGCCAGGCCCAGGGAACCAATCGGGCCCCTGGCAGCAGGGCTGGATCTAGGCCCAGGCAGGGCTGGAATGGGTTTAGCAAGGGAGGGGTAAGCTGGCCTAAAGCTTCCCCAGAGCTGTTGCCTTAGCCGGGCCCCCTGCCTTGCTCTTTAGGCTGACCAGGAGAGGAAACAGGGCAGAGGGAGGCCCTGGGGTCCATTTCCTAAGGCTCTGTCCTGTACAGTTCTCTGACCTAAAGCTCTGGCTGGTCCAACCCAAGGCTCCTAGCCCCCAGCAGCCCAGCCCCAGCTAGATGGTAGAAGTAGGCCCCATGAAGGCTTCCTAAAACTGAGGTGTGGCCCATACCATCAAATTATGATGGAGAAGTGTACCTGGGAAAATAAATCCCACTAAGTCCCAGCCCTAGGCCCAACACAACTGATCTGTGACAATTCTCCTTGTTCTCTCTGCCCAGAGGCTTGCCCACACTTGTCTCTATAGCGCACTCCCCATCCTCCTCACAGATTGAGTTCAAGAGCCCCCCCCCATGACCCCCCCTCCTTCTGGGTGCCAGTTTGAGCTCTTCCAGGAGAATTCAGCCACTCCCTCTTCTGGGCTCTGGAAAGCGACACCATTTACATCGCCCTGTAGTGAATGTCTCCCTCGCTCCACCGGGAGTCCATCAGCATTCCAAGTTCTCTGTTCCCAGGTCCCGAGTTCTCTGTTCCCAAGCTACCCATGGCACTTCCACTCTTTCTTGACTTTGCCCAAGCTAGCCCTAGCAGAAAACTAAGCCAAACAAGAGCGGACCCTCCCTGTGGACTGCACAGTATTCCTAGGTAGTTCACAGGCCTAGCTGAGAGGCAGAGGCATTTGGCCCTGGGAAGCTCTCTTGGCTCTGCGCACCCACTTCTTTCACAACTCACCAGATGGGACAATGTGGATTTTTTTTAATAATCCAAAAACTTTAATGACTTAAACCTGATTAGAATATGCCACATGAGAATCAATATTTTATAGACAATTGTACAGAATTTTTTTACAAAGAAAACTTTATGTCTGTACCACATACATTTTATTTGAAAATTTTTTTTACATTAAGCTCCTCAGACTTCTCTATCCCTCTTATCACTCTTAGGGACATGGGTGGTGCATGTGCAGAACGAAGGCCTGTCTTGCCCAACCCAGCCTAGTATGAGGAACTGTCCAAGAAAGTCAAGGCTTCTCCAAGGATGGAGGCTGGTGGTAGAGAGAAGCAGAGACTCAGTAAAAAAGCTGGTGGCCTTGTGTTCTGCTTAGAGACAAGTCCTATCTAAGGAATATCCTGCAGACATATGTCAGCTACTTTCCTCTAAAAAGCCTCCCCCTACCCCCTGCTCCCAAACACAGCCCTGCTTTTGGATCAAAATGGCTGCTACCTACTCCCACCATTCATTCCTGGAGACCCCGTTACTTCTAACTCCAACCCTCAGGTTTGGGGAACTTGAAAAAGCTCAGAGAACTGGAGAACTGGAGGCTTCACAGGGCTAAGTAAAAGAAACAAGTAGGCAGAGGGTAGTCCTTGGGATCATATCCTTCTCACAAAAAAACCCAAAGAATTTGTTAACTTTCCTTCAGCCCTGTGTCAGGACTCTCCACACTCACCTGTGCTACCAGACTGACATTTGTCCATGGGTCCAAGTGACCCAAGGAGTTGGGTAAGAGGGGGAATCATACAGTCTCAGTGAAGGAGAATGGTCCTTCCTACAACCAACCTGGCCTACTGGTTCCCTGATCTCCGGAGCAGGCTAGGTGCAGCTGGCACACAGACCCATACTGCTTTCAAGCCTAAGGCCAAAGGAGAATTCCAGAAACATGGAACTCGGCCCCTCCCTTCCCTACGAGCCCACATTACTGGCAGATCAGAGAGCCTCAGCCAGTCAACCCCCTTGCAGCCCTCTAGAGACAGGCAACCAGCTGGCCCAGATATCCCTGAACTTGCTCTAA
>RCUC01110588.1:0-50702 GCA_003697995.1 Taxidea taxus jeffersonii
ACCAGACCTTACCCCTATAATTCTTGTATTTGCATATGGGAGCCTTGAAAGTAAAGAAATGACCAGGAAAGCACATTGATTCAAACCTCTTGCAGCATCCTGGTTGCCTTTCTGTTTTTGCCCAACCACAGTGACAGGTGATTTGAGGTGATGATAAATCCATGCATTTAAAGCCTTGATTGCCTGAATAAATAGGTTGGATGGCTTCAGTAATTGGATAATTAAAGCAAAATGGAGATGCCAGTGGGGCCAGAAGCTGAGAAATTCAGAATGGCTGGAGATTTCATTTAAAAAAAAAACAAAACCGGAAACCATCACAGTAGAGCAGGTAAAACCCAAAGGTACATATGCACAAGAAATTAGTTAATTAATTAATTAAAACACCAAGATGAAAGGGAAGAGGGGGCTTAATTTAAATGAACTGAGATGCAAATAGAAAGGAAAGGCACAACTTGAACTTTTTAGCATGGTTTCTCTTAAAGCATGCTGATCCCCAGCTCAGGATTCCAATGGGTATTGGACCAGGGAAGAGACAACAGAGGGTGGAGTGCTCTTCTGAATAAGTGCTTCTCACTGCCAGACCCTCCCCTCTCCACATTCCCCCTCTCAGCCCCCCACACTCTGCTTTGCTCTTTTTATCTTTTTTCCATTTCCCTCCCATTCTTATTGCCCTCTAAGCGTGGTCCTTGAAAGCTGTGGTTAAACTCCAAAATCTGCAAAAAGCCGCCAAAGAGGGTACCCACTGAGACCCAGCTGATGCCACCAGACCCTAAGGGAGCAAAAAAGGAGGGGACACCTCCATGTTTCTAGATGGTGGAAACCTACCTCAAGGAGATAGAGTCATTCATCCAGGATCCCACTGCCAAAGTTGTCTTCTTCTGTTGATAGCCAGATGTACTCCTCCCAGTGCTCCAGCTATACCCGCCATCACTGCATACTGCAAGGGTCCCCACCTCATTCATCCCCCCATCAGGGAGCAGACCAGTCTGCTCCAGCCTCTCCCCTCACCCCATCTGCTCCAGCCCTCCAGCCACCTCCATCTCCCATGGCCCCTGTCTCTCTTTTCCCTACACACAGCAACTTGCCCTGGAGATCAAGAGTTTACCATGCGGAAATGTTCACTGCCACCCTCCCAATCTCACCAGCAACAGTAGGGGAGTTGCACTTGGGTGTTAAACACTCACTCTGGCACTTAACCCTCCATATCAGCAATGCCTTAACCCTCAACATCATCTTTTGCTTTCCATTTTATTGATAAGGAGATTGAGACCTGAAAAGGATAATTAACTTCTAAGCAGATAGTGATTCCCAGAAGGAAAATCTGCACTCATACTGAGAACAAAATCCATACTCTTATTGTATATGATTCCCTCCTGCCCTCAGTCATACATCCAACAAAACATTTATTAGGCACTTACTATATATGAGGGACTGTGTTAAGCACTATAACTGTAGAAATGAACAGCAGCATGGTGCCCTCCAGCATACAAAGAAACAAAAATAAAGACTACTAGTAAGTATAAAATGTGGTAAGTTCTTTGCTTATGGTAGGTGCTCAGTGCATATTTGGTTAAATAAAATCATTTGAATTAAACCTTGAAAATCATTCCTATGAAAATAGGCAGCAAATCAGCATTTCTCTGCATGACTGGCTCTGGCAGGTCAAGGAGAATATATGGTAATGGGGGGCAAGGGTCCCTTCTATTACTATTGAAATCACAGGCCTGCCTGAAAAACACAAAGAAATATTTTTAACCCTACAGCTGAGAGAATTCACCTCCTGTTATCTGTATCTATACATGCAAACTAGTTTGACAGAGCTCAGGTACAATGTTAAAGAAAGGCTCCATCCATGTGAATGCACACATGTATGTTCATGCATGTGTGTGTATGAAAGAAAGAGTTTGTGTAAGACTCTGATTGTTCAAGATGCTATATAATACCCAAAGCAACTATTTAAAGGAAACTCATCCTCCTGGAGGCTAAACAATACCACTTTCACTCAAACAAGCTGTGAATCACATCCCTCAGATTGGAAACCAAGAATAAAAATTCGGTAATGATCTAGTAAAAATATTAAATTAAATGTTCATGTCTGTCCTGTGTTAGGAAAATGGACAGGAAGACCAGATCCTGGTGCCTAGAGGGTAATCCAGGGCCAAAAATGTTACCTGGCTAAGAGTCCAGAACGGAGCTATGAGGGACACACATGAAGTTTATTATTGGCTATACTGGGCCCTGGGCACTTTCTGTCCAATATCTCCTTTAATTTTCCCAGTGACCCTATATGACCCCAATGTTATCTGGGACCTCTAGCATCTCAGGATTAGGGGAAAACATTGCAGAGATGACATTGAAATGGCAAAGGTACATGGTTTGCTTGTCAGATTCCAATACATGATTAACTTGGGTTAGAATAAGGGATTTGGTGCTTAGCAATATTCAGTGGAGAAACTACTGATTCTCATGCTGTCTGTACTTCCTAGGATATTTTCTTTTGGATTTACCTTTGAAAAAATATGAATGAGCAGCTATTCCTGGAGGATCTACGATGTGCTTGGCACCATGGTAGGTGCTGGGATGTGGAGATGAACACAGTCAACCTAGTTCTTGAAGTCTAGTAAAGAAGAGATGCCAACGAAATCATTACATGTAATTAGCCACATCATTATAGACTGGTCTCTGCTCTGCAGCGCTAGGGAAAAACACAGAAAAGAGTTGTGTCTGTGCTTGGTGCGGAGTTTTCAAGGACACAGCACCATGTCAACACTGGCAAGTGCTGGGGGTTGGGGAGGCACAGGAGTCACAGAGTGGGGGGCTCAAAGAGAAGAGACCCCTCCAGGGAAAGAGGTGGTGCCAGCTTATACTTTCTACCTAGACAGTCTCCCCCAGACTCTACCCTGCATGGAGCAGTCCTTGGAGACTCTGTGCTTTGTGTTCATAAGCAAGACCCTCACCTTACAAGGGAGCAATTCAGCTTCGGAAAACAGGTTTCAGCGCCCAGCGACTGGTGTAACTGAATGTTTCCCTTCTCAGTGAATTGCTTTGGCATTATTTAAGCCCAGTCATAATATTGTGGTTCACAGGAAGCTAAAGAGTGACCTTTGTAAGTTGATCAAATCATAAAACTAATGAAAATGGATGGCTGGGACTTCCAAAGGGGCATGAGTATAGGTCTCCTCAAGGAAGCTTAGCCCCAGCTCCTTTCCATGCAAACATAGCTTTAAATAAATTTTTTTTCAAAGTCTTTCTTTTCCTTCTGTCAACCATTAATCCATGACAGCCTGTACTAAGTCAAGAAATGTTGAGGGAACACAAGCAAGGGGAGTGGGAGAGGGACAACAGGTTTCCTGTGGAGCTTGAACCCTGGAATCACGACCTGAGCCGAAGGCGGGCACTTAATGACTAAGCCACACAGGCGCCCCTGGCAGGCAGAATTCTAAGAATAAATTCTCTTATTGTCTGCGACTACTACTTATTAGTTGTGTGACATTTGGCAAATTAGCTTCTGAAAAGTCTCCACTTTGTCATCTGTAAGTGAGGAGAGTAATAGAAGCTACCTCAAAGATAAAGCCTGCAGATTGACCCAGGATACAGAAATGTTGTACAGAAAAGGAAAACCATTGCTACCATTGCTTTGAGTCCTAGATGAGAATCTTCCATGAAGTCAGAACAACGAACACTTTGAGTTCTTAGGTCTCAAGCTGGCATTGCCCTGGGACTTAGGTGTTGGTTCCTGCTCTAACTTCCTGTCTGTGGAATAACCAGGCCACCTTATTGGCACTGTACTGTTTTGATCTAGTATTGACCCACTTTCTTGTTTCTGGTGTTCTGCCTTGTCTGGCCTTAAGGTTGGTCCCTTGGTTTGTAACTGGCTGTCCTGCTTCTGCCTGCTCCTGGACTGTCCCTTCTGATGGACCACCGTGCCCTCTCTTCCTCCACTTCCTTCTTGCTCTCTTTGTCTGCATCCTAGGCAAGCCAACATTCTAACCTGATGGGTTAGAAAATTGCAGCATCCCCTTTTTAATTTCCCAGCTTGGGAAATGCTGAGGGGTCCTTCCTTGCAGACATTCCAAGGAGAAGTCTCCAAGTACCCTCCTGCTGAGGGGACTAGAGTCAAATGATTTCGGAAATGGAATCAGATCCAAGCTCATAGCCATTTTGCTGTCCTGGGGCTCCCCTCTTCTGCACCCAGTCAAAACCCTAAAATAGGAATGCCATAGCTGCTGAGGCAGGACCACCAGGGATCTTGGCTTCAGGACAGATGGTAGAAGAAGGTTTCTGAGGGTGGGACCACTAGAGCTTAGTGCTGGATGGATGGTAAGATGAGGAGGCTCTGGAGGAAGTTGGTCTGTTTGGCTTTGGTAAAAGAGCCAAGTTCAACTTTTAGACGTGTGTGTGTTTGAAGGCTGAATGGATGGATACCAGGCGACAAGAGGGTCCTTTGACCACAGAAATCAGGAATGAGAGAGCATTTTAGTTTTAAACTTGACTCTCCTGTCCACTCCTGGTGAATTTTGGAATTCACCCTCTCAGAAACAGCATGAAAGCATACACTGTATTTGGGGGCCTCAATGTATTCCCAGGGCTAAACAAAAATTAAAATAAGGTAAAATAAAATGAGGAGATTGAAGTAAGAAAATTGATTATTCTAATGCTAGCCCAGGCATTTGATTTGGGGTTCTGCTAATTGCTGAAAGAGGAGAAATGGGGGGTGGGTAGAGAATGCACCTCAGGGTTCTGAGTTAGTGATGGGGTGTGGGCTGGGAGACCCTGGCCCTGGCTGACAAAGATCTATCACATCAGGCTGAAATGGAGAGAAGAATTCACCTTTTCTATTTCTTGCTAACACAGACTCCTGAGCAAAAGCAACAAAGCATACAGAACTAAGTTTAAACCCTGGCTCTGCCCCTTACCAGCTGTGTGATCTAAGGCAAGTTATTTAGCCTCTCTGAGCCTCAGATTCCTTGTCTGCAAAATAAAGAAAAGAGTACACAAAGGTTTTTTTATTCATTTGTTAGGGCTGCAGTGGCAAAGGGTGGCTTCAGGAGATACTGATTATCTAGCAGTTCAGGAGGCTAGAAGTTTGAGATCTAGGATCAGCAGCACAGCTTCCTTCTG
Source organism: Taxidea taxus jeffersonii (assembly GCA_003697995.1). Classification (NCBI taxonomy): domain Eukaryota; kingdom Metazoa; phylum Chordata; class Mammalia; order Carnivora; family Mustelidae; genus Taxidea; species Taxidea taxus. The sequence continues at coordinate 5,122 of RCUC01110588.1, forward strand.
AGGCTATGGAGAAGAACTCTGTTCCATGCCTTTCTCCTTGCTTCCAGTGATGTGCTGGCGATCTGTGGCAGTAGATCTTTTGCATGTAAAAACATCACCCAAATCTCTGTGAAACCATCAATGATTTATCTGCATGTAGGATTAGGGAAGTTGCTGAAGAACCCAAGCCCCTGGTCTGGGGTTTTCTGTGGTGTTAACAATATCATGGTGATAAGACTCTTGAGATCACTGGGTGGGGAACTGCCAGTTTGGGAACTGGTGCTGCCCCTTGCTCTGCCACAGCCTTGCTGTGTGACCTTGGATAAGCTTCTTCCCCTCTCTGTGCTTCGATGACCTCATCTGTAAAATGAGTGGCTGGAATGCCTTTTCTCTGTGGACCCTGCTAGCCTGACTCTTTGATATTCTGATCCCCACTCAGGTCCAGCCCCAAAGTCAGTTGGAAAGAAATTCTGCTGAATTATGAGTGTCATGAGGGATAATGCTGTCCACAGCTTAGATTTCTTCCTGGCTGAACTGCTGCTGTGCTGAGGTTGTGCCTCTGGATCAGGCATTGGAAGGGAGAAAAAAGAAGGAAAGATCATCTGCTTGTATCTAAAAAGGAAAGAGCAAAATAGGAAGCACAGATAAGTCTTCCTCCAGACCATCTTTGAAGCGCAGAAAGGCACTTTCCCTGAATAGTGTGAGTGAGTGTGATGAATGAGGCTATTTGATTAAGCAGGATGAAACTGGCCAGCCATCGTTCTCTGTGTTTTAGTTTGCCTAATGGCTGTAATCAGAAATCACGCCGTCATCTTTTCAAAAGTGGAAGCCAGTGGTGAGGCTCACAGGTAGTTGTGTGTCTGCGGTTCTTTTGAAGACCCCACATCTCTCCTGGAGCCTCTGCAAGATTGAGTCTGTGGAGGGGTCTCTAATGAAGTCTCCACCAACACCAAAGTAATTGGATCACTTTGTCAATTCAGTTAACAGCCCATTGGTTCAATTTCCTTTTGTAAATTTAGATTAGATAGCCAGTACCTAGGACAGTCCCTGGCACCAAGTAATGTGCTTCAAAAGTATTTATTAAATTAATTAATCAGTGAGTGATAGGAACAATGAGGGAATGCATGAATAATGGATGGGAACCTTGTAGGTAGGGGGAGAAAATGGACGGATGAATTTTCACTCTTTCTGTCAAATTGACGTCGTGTTTGATAGGACGTGAGAGGTATTTGTGATGTAGACCCCATCCGTTTATTGGTTTCTTATGGATTAAAACAGAGATTCCTACTTTTGAGCCCTGGATTTTTCCTTCAGTTACTGTGTAAACTTGGGGAAGTTGCTCAACTTGTCTGTGCTTTAGTTTTCTCATCTCCAAAATGAAAATAATAGTAGTACCAGCCTAGCTCCTGGGAATGGTGGGAGGATGGGAGATAGTAAGTGTGAACAGTAATTACACTCTGTAGCCCACAGAGCTACAGATTAGTCTAGATGAGAATGCACTAGGCAGCTGCCTCTACAGCATGATGCAGAAAGGGCGATGAGTCCCTTCTTTCCCAAATACCATGGTACTGAGCCAGTAGTGTACCTAAAATTCCTACTCTTAGAATTCCCTTTGGGAAAAAGAAGAAAGAAAAAAAAAAGAATTCCTTTTGAGCTAAAGAAGTCCCATTGTTGATGTGAATGACATGAGAAGGTAAACACATTCAGTCATTAACCACTAGTTATTTCCCAGACTTCAGTCTACCTTCAAAAGACAGGATTGTATGCATACACCTTAATGCCTTGGCTTTGGAGTCACTCAGTTCAAATCTGGGAGCACATTTGGCTGTGTGACCTTAGACAGTTTACTAAACGTCTCTGAATCTCTGGGTACTCAGCTATAACCAGCTAATGATACTTCTTAATGTTACTATGGGGATAATATGAGATAATGTACGTGAAACTATTTGCATATATCACTCATACTCAGTTAAATGGTGTGATTATTATTACCATGATTTTTCTCCCACTGAAAACATGTTCATAAAAACATTATTATGGATGAAATGTTTGTGTCACCCACTCCCATATAAGTATTATAATATATTAGGAGGAGGAGCCATTGGCAGGTAATTAGGTATAGATTGGGTCATGATGGTAGAGCCCCCAAAATGGGATTAGTGGCATTATAAGAAAAGGAAAAGATTCAGTGCTCTCTCTCTCTGCCCTGTGAGGACATAGGGAGAAAGTGACTGTCTACAAGCCAGTAAGAGAATCCTTACCAGGAACCCAGCCATGCTAGCACGCTGCTCAGACTTTGATGTTCCAGAACTATGGGAAATAAATGTCTGTAGTTCAGGCCACCAAGGTATATGGTATTTTGTTACAGCAGTGCAAGCTGACTAAAACAAACAGGAAAGGCAGTTCTCAAAGGTTTCAATCATATTTGGAGCATAGCAACATTATTGAAACAAGTTTCAGCTCCCATAAGGACCATTGGAAGGACACCCCTCATCCTTATGTAGCTCCTTTCCTACCTGCCACAGATCAGTGACCATTGACTGGCCCACACTGGCAAATGTTGCTGGAATACACAGAGGGTTACACACAGTCTCTAGAAAGAGATAGTCTCTGAATGGGGTTCAGAGAGATGAATAGGATGGGGTGTGAAGTGGGGGAGAAAAGTCATTACTGCTTCCTTGTGACTGTGGCCACTTTCATGAGTTCCTGTGTCCCCCTCCTCTCACTTCCCACCCTGCTCTCCATCCCCCACTCCCATTTGTGCCAAAAGGAGCCAAGGAGAGAGAGCTCTCCTTCTCCTGCAGAAACCTCTGTTTCAATCATTTTTTCCCAGCCCTTTATGGTTCCAATGCTAGGAGGCTCCTCCATGCACCTTGCTCCCTGGCGATCACATCTGGGGTTAGGCACTTCCTCTGGAAGATTCCCAGGTTCAAGAAGAGAGTTGTACCAAGCAAGAGAAGGCAGGGCTTGTGAATTCGACTCTTTTGCTGGTTTTAGAAATTGTCTTTCTCTTTCAACTGGAATCTTGCCTTGCCTCTTGGCCCCAGGATGGAGTCAGAGATACTACAAGGTCCGGAGACCCAGATATTCCCTCTTTGCTTTATCAGGGGAAAGGTGGGAGTCCGAGAGGGGCAGAGAAAGAGACACACCAGACAACAAAACACGGCACCATATTTGGGTTGCCGCTGAGAAAAGGGTTAAAGAGAGATTTTCTTCTCAGATCTTATTGAGATCATTTTATGGCTCCGATCTCAAGGGAAATGAGCAGTTTGCACATTTACCGTTTCCTATCAGTCGACCATCTGTAGGCACCACCTTTTTCAAAGAGCTTATACATTAACTGGTCACTTTATCATCATAATATATTTGGAAAATCAAAAACCAGCTGTTAGAAAGCTATAATCTGGAGACTTTATTACATATTGTTTATCATTACTTTAGTATTTGGAGATTCATAATGCACAGACTTTGAGATCTATCTGTATTGCCAAGGAGGCCAAAGTTTATTTCCCTAATAATATGCAAATGGAGCCTTTATACCAGATAATGAATAATCACTTTAGATTAAAGGCTGAATTTTCTTTTAGTGGTACTGGCAGTGCAGCCTTTTGCATGCAGTTAATAATTAATTTAAAGAATTACCACTTCAGTGAGCCCTGCTTACATTATTTATTAAGTGTAATTAAAGTATTTATTAGTCAAGTAATAAATGAGGGACAATCCCCAACACCTTCACAGTGTTGTAAAATAATCACAGACCATGTTTATCTGCAAAACAAGACTGAGTGTGGCTCAAGTGTGTTAATAGATTATTCGTGATCATTCCATGTACTGTCAGTGTCCCTCAACAATGGCCATGTGTCTGGAGTGCCCACCTGCTTCCATCACTTGGCTCATTCTACAGAAAATGAGTGTCTTGGCTTTTTCTCATTGTTGATTTGTATGTGTTGATTTGGAGGGAAAATAAAGGGGATTTCTTGGTTCAAGTGAACATCCCCCATCCACCATGTTGAGATAGGCACAGCTTAGAATGGCTACTCCTAAAGGGCTACTGAAAACATTACCCATAATTAAGATGATTATTTAATTCTTGTCCAAACCGGGACAAATTGGGGAATGAAAGAGGATGTTATTAATAATATGTAAATTGAGAGGGTTCTAGGCAAACCAAAACTGAACCTCCAAAAATTAGCATGGCCTTTATCCAACTAGCTGGGTGGTTTTTACCAGGCTGTGAATATAAAAATCACCTTTTACCCCTGACTGCCACTCACCATATAAGGTTTTAGATAGAAAGTTGGACCTTGGGGCGCCTGGGTGGCTCAGTGGGTTAAAGCCTCTGCCTTCAGCTCAGGTCATGGTCCCAGGGTCCTGGGATCAAGCCCCGCATCGGGCTCTCTGCTCAGCGGGGAGCCTGCTTCCTCCTCTCTTTCTGCCTGCTTCTCTGCCTACTTGTGGTCTGTCTGTCAAATAAATAAATAATTAAAAAAAAAAAAGAAAGCTGGACCTCTGCCTTTTCTCATTTTCAGGCAACTTTGGGCCACCCGTAGTATCCCCCAGGAAACCTTTCCCGGTCCCTCCAAACAGAAAAGACCACTCCTTCTAATACCCTTCACATTGCTTACATCGCTGTTGGTGCCTATCTCAACAGCTCACAGCATCTTTATTTATGTATTTATTTTTAACGACTCCATGAAGAGATTGCAAAATCTTTACAGAAGGAGACGAATTATACTTGCAGATTTTTAGCGCTTCCAACATCCTTACGTTGGTGCCTTGCTAAAAGCAGGTACATGGTAAACATTTACTAAATAGATTTTGTAGTTGGGAAGCACAATCCCTTGTCTTTCTAATCAGCAATGAAAGTAAAATTTCAATCCAGAATCCCTGACCAGAATCTACGCCTGAGCAGATGAGTCTGGGGGTGGACATAGCAGAGGAAGGTGTGACTGGCAGGCCCCATTCCAAGGGCCATTCAAGTCTGCCTCCTTGACAGTAGGATTACCTGCAAATCAGTGAACAGAGTCTCAAGGTCCACTCTAGTTAGACCAATGCCTCATTGGCCCTAGAATATCATGGTCAGCTTTTGTTTTCTGAGTCCTTTCTCTGGAAAGTTCTCCATCCTATGCTCTCTGAAAAGGGCGGACAAAACCTACCAAAGTGTATATAGGGTAAGAGGCTTTTCTAAGGTAACCTAGACGATTGGTGCATCTCTGCAAATCTGATCTCTTCATCTGTATGAATCCCATCTACCTCATGTTCCACCTCCTCTTCAAAAGTTTTTCCTGACCATCTCTCTGACCATTTAAAAGTCTGCATTGTCCATACCTCTCATTTCAGACCCTTTATATCTTTGGGTTGCCCTAAGCTTTATACACGTATACCTCCAGCCATCCAGAAAAGGGTGATGTGCTCTCCCCTCCCTATATTTGCCCACAGTACTGGGCACACAGTGCTCAGCAAGTGAAGAAAGGAGAACCAGACCTCACATAGTTTTCCCAGAATGCTTCCTTCTCCTGCCTACCTGCCTCTAGTCTCCCTCCCTTCTCAGAATCCCCCCTTAAAGCTATTGTGACTTATCAAAAGATACTCTGTATTAAGGAGAGGAAGTGATGTGGGGTCAAAGTTAAAGGGGCTGAGTGGCATTTGAGAAAGCAAACCCAAAAATCAAGCTTCATGTTTTAATCATAGCCAGGACTACTGGGCCCAAACTTGTGGGCTTATAAATTGATTTGTCTTTGGGCCCCTTTACAGAGCTGTTTCTAGGCGACCGACAGGTGGGCCGTATATCATGTGCACTCGGGCCTCTTGCTGTGGCAGCCTGCTCCTGACCTCTTAATCAAGCCGTGTGCGGGGGCACAGAGAGAAGATGTGCGATCACTTATGGAAACACCCAGCTGGCGTCAGGCCCACAAACCATCTGCCTGTCTCACTTTGGTCAGACTGACTGTCTGCTAATGCCCCCTTCTCCTATGAGCCATTTATATATTTCCCCAGCCTTTTCTTTTTTTTTTAAACTGGAAAACAGATAGCATTATTGGACGTGCTCTGCTTGGATACAGCTGTGAATCACAAATTTTGAAATCAGTCGAAGGTGGAGTTGACAGCATATTCACTGTTTGGGTGGGGAGAGGTCCAAACTGCTGATCTAGCCTCATTTGATCTTTGATACTTTATTTACCTATAAATTTGACATGGCCTGTTAGGAAACATCTTTCTGTTGTTCATTTTCTCATTCTTTTTGTGTTGCCAAAGGGAAGGGGCCTTTGCTGAGTTGTAACCAAAGGTCAACATTTCTTCTTGGCCTTGTCAAGAGGTAATCAATGTAAAGACAATACAACATGAGAATTGCACCCAGCTGGTAGCAGCAGGGATTGGACAGAGGTAATAGAGATTTGACATAATTCCCCTTGGCTCTCTGCTACTTACCGAAGTCAGTAATATATCACAAATACAGAGTAGTGAACAGAGCTATATGAACCTGGGGTGGGATCCTTGCCCATCATTGTTGTTCCACTCAGCTAGGGTTGAAGTGTACCACAGGGCAGAAAAGCACCATGGATTCTGAACAGAAACACACAATCCCTATACCTACAAGGTAACACTGACAGTTGGCTAATCATCCAATCAATAAATCAATATTGACAATATCCTCCATGCCTGTCTTGGTTTGAGTTCCCCAGGTGCAAACCAGATAAGGATGTGAGTGTACACTGTTTACCTAGGAATTGCAGGCAGCACTAGGAGACAAGAAGAGAAAGTAATAAATGGAAGAAAATGCAATGAATAAAATAGACATGATTTATTTAGCCAGCTACTGCTGTGGGCCACTGGAGCCGAACTCTCAAGGAGACTCTGGGAAATAGTGCAAAGAACATGGTTTAGAACCACTTCAAGGAGTGATGGAGTTGGGATGTTTATACACCAGCTTCAGAGATTCATTAGTTTGAGGGCTATTGCTAGAGCGTGGTAACTCTTTGAAACTCAGGACTGCCATACATACAAAGAGCAAGATTTCCCCTACTGAGGGTGAAGGAGGGAGAGCCTTCAGGCACAAAGAGGCAGCTACTGGCATTTGTAAGTTAACTGGAGTTCACTGAAGGGTCCAGGGAGTAGGGCAGGGCCCTGAAAGCACCTGCTACAAAGCCGATCCCTAAGTGAGGGAGCAAGAAACTGAACATACACTTTCTATGACTTCATGCAATCAATTTGGAAGGATAAAACTATTAGAAAGCAATCCAAAAATCAAGCACTAAGTTACATAATGAAGACTGAGAAAAATGGAAATTCAGGGAAAGGAAAAGTAACTGTCCAACCATTGGGAAATCTCATGAAAAAAAAACTTAAAATTAGGGGCACCTGGGTGGCACAGCTGGTTAGGCATCCAGCTCTTCATTTCATCTCAGGTCATGATCTCAGGGTTGTGAGATCGAGCCCTACTTCAGGCTTTATACTCAGTACAGATCTGCTTGAGAGTCTCTCTCCCTCTCCCTCTGCCCCTCCCACTCATGCATTCTCTCATTCTGTCTCTCTAAAATAAATAAATAAATCTCTTTAAAAACCTTACAATTAAATTACGACTTGAAGAATGGATAGAATTCGGATTATGGAAAGGAGGGAAAGGAAAGATGGGTTAATATAATTTATTCCCAAAATTGGATACAAAAAGCAATTTGAAAAATAAATAATCAAATTGAGTTCAGTGATCTCTTGCCTCCTATCCACATTTACATGATCATCTCAGAGACAGTTTACCTATATCCATGATTTCACTCCAAAAGCCCATTTTAGTTTCAGCTTCTTGCAATCTCAATTCAGTGGCCAAAGAAATTTGGATCAGCTGACTTCTCAATTATTTTCCTATCAGAGATTGTAAGAATCATGAGTCATCAATAAACTATTCAAAGGACCAATGATATTCTATTTTGAAAGATCATTTTGCTGGTTATGTGAATAACTACCTCCTGGCTTATCTGTTTGCCCATTCAGCAAGTCAAACATCAGTTAAACAGAACATTTTAGGATTTAGGGGGTGCTCTTATAAAGGGTGGGGACAGGTCTGTCACATGCTCCTTTGACAGAGGAATGGATACATGTGTAAAAGATGTCCTTGGCTGCTGGTTTGACCCTCCGTGGGAGGTAAAACAGTGTTTGGGTTTAGCTGAGAGCTTGGACTCAGAGAAGAGTGGGTTTGAATCCCAGTTCTGCCATTTGCCGACTTCATGACTTTGGCAACTTGACTCCTGTAGACATTAGTTTTCTCATCTCTAAACCAGAGGTAATAGCTTTCAGTGTCAGAATTGCTATAGGGATTAAAGTAAAAATGGACAACGCCTGTAAAGTATGTAGCCCAGTATCTGAAAAACCCAATGTTCAATGATAATGAAAACAAGTGCATTAAAAAAAAAAAGAAAGAAAGAAAACCAAGGTGCATTATTTGTAGCCATCAAATTGTACATGCCCTTCTGGTTTCAGGGCTTCTTACTACTTAATTTTACATACCACATACCAAGTCCCTAATATTAGTTCATACCATGTAGGAGTGAGATGGGAATGTGCTATTTCTGGCTGGGTACCTTGCACATTAGTCCACACATGCACTTTAAGCTCAGGACAAACAGAAAAGGAATAGACAATGTAGGTTAATATCATAGAGAAATAAGAGCTTTTTTAAAAAAATTGGCATTAATTTTATATATTATTTTTCTTGTCGGTTTCATTTTTTTTCTCTCCAACACTATGGACTAGAAAAACACAGTGCTTCTTTGTGAACGTTGCTCCCAGGACAACTACTCTGTGGTGTTGGCAGCAGGTCGCCAGGCAAGGCCGTGAGGGGCCAAGAGTCCGGCAAGATAAGGGCAAGGTCAGACATGTGAAAAATTGCCACAGGGCAAGGGGTAAGCAATGAAGCATAGCTAGGGTCTGAGATGGGTCTGAGGAATTCTTCCAGCAGCATCAGAGAGCAGGTCTCAAATGGAGGGCAATGTCTTTCTCCTTTGTAGTGGTCCAGAGAGGCTACTGCAGCCCTGGCATGGACAGCAGCCTGACCCAGGGTGACCATATACTGGTGGCCCAACCCTGGACACTTTAGAGAGCAAGAGGATGCATTATTAATCACTGCTGAGACAACTGATGCAACCAAGAGTGTCCCAGGCAAACCAGGACCCGCAGTCTCCCAGGCCTGGGGTCTTTTTTCCTTTTCACTTGGAATCAAACCATTTACTTAGCCTCACTCTGGCCGGGAAGCCCAGCCCTCAAATTCTAAGATCCCAACAGCTGTCAAAATGCTTCCTCTCCTTAATTCCCATCAGCTAGGTAACCCATTCCCTACCTTGATCCTCTTCCTTAGGGTTGGATGAGAGGCTCCTATATGTCTCTAGGCAGTCCATTGCTCTCCAGCATCCTTATCTGTGGGCTGAGCCCTCCAGGTGAAGAGGGTGAGGAAGGAAGTGACCAAAAAAACTCATAATAATCAAGATGAATCATATTTCAGTGCAATGTTTTTTAAAAATCAAAATCCATACCAAAAAAATCCTTGAGGAGAAAGAGATCAAAATTTCAAATAAAGACAGGTCAGTAGCAGCACTGTGCCAAAGCATATGGGAGCCTGAAGGAAAAGGAAACAGTCATACTGATCTTGTCTTTACCTAAGTCTTGATGTTTCCTTCATTACGGATTTTTGCATTAATTTTTATTTTTTAAAAATATTACATTAAAATATTATTTGTCTTGGTGGTGGAATTCTATGGAGGCACCTCCAATTTTGTGCCTCTCTTGCCTCACTCTTCTCCTGGCCCTGAATTATGTGTAAATAACACTAGCTGCCACTCATAGAGAATTTGGTGGGAAGCTGGCCTTGGGCTAAGTACTCTGCTTGTTTAATCATCCCCTCCAGGTAGGACTCCGCTGCACGCTCTCCCTTCACGGTGCTCCCTACTGAAACCTGTCCTCTTGATCACCAGAAACTCCCAAGTCAAGTTACTCTTTCTGAGAAAGTAAAAAAAGCTTAAAGCTGGAAAGACCCACTAAAATAACCCTAACTCTTTGCTTTCTTTTTTCACATGAATATTTTAGTCTTACTAGTGGAGATATGTGACTGGCCCAGGGTCACACAGCTTCTTGGGACTAGTGTGCATTTATTCATTAACTCAACAAATAATGATCGAGCAAATGTTGATCGAGCATCTGCATCTGATGTAGACACTGGGAATGGAGTAAGGAACGAAAGGGACAGTGTCCCTGCTGTCACGGAACATATCCTGTAGTGTGGGAAGGCAGTTAGTAAACACACACAGACACACATATACACATATCAGACAAGGATAGGAGCCACGAAAAATTGAATCATGGTGAGGGGGGAAAGAATGATGGCATGAGATTGGGGTTTCATTTTGCATAAGATGGTCATGAAGGGATTTTTGGTGGGTGGTTTGAGCAAATGCCTAAATAAAGAGAAGGGAAGAAGAAGCTATGTAGACAGAGTGGAGGTGATGGGAGCTAGTTCTAGGACAAGATGCCTCCACTTTAACACTATGGACATTTGGGGTGGGATAATTCTGTATTGAGGGGCTGGAGGAGATGACCTATACATTGTAGGGTGTTTAGGAGTACCCCTGGCCTCTACCTACTTGATACCAGTAGCACATCCCTCTCATTTGTGACACCCAAAAATGTCCCCAGACATTGCCAAGTGTCCTCTGAGGAGTAAAACTGTCCCCAGCTAGAACCAGAGTCTATGCACATAGTAAGGCAAGTGCAAAGGCCCAGAATAGGTCAGGCTCCTCCTGCAGCTCAGAGCAGTGCCCTCTGTCACCTGTTAACCCCACCAGCCCTGAGCACCCACCACCTGCAGAGCCAGCGCCACCCCCAACACACCTTTGTCTCTGATTCATTTCTCCCAGCCTGGCTGTTGGCCTCCTTTCATCCTCAAGAGCAAAAGCTCCCGGAGGGCAGCTGTCCAGCCTTCATTTCTTTGTATCCTGTGGAAGACTGGGCTCCATGTGGGCTGGCTCCATGTGTGCACACTCCCTTCTACGCCTGCATGGTGGAGACACTGGGAAGAGGGGGAGAGAGCTCAGGAGAACACAGCATCCGGGTACCGCAGCCCAGCCCACGCCCTCTCCGCGTACTTAAGGCTGTGCAGCTCTCACAAAGGGACAACATGTGATGCAAGTTCACCTTCCACTCAATTAACCTTGAGAGAGAAGGGTTGTTTTTTTTTTTTTTTTCCCCCCCCAAGAGTTTTTTTTTTTTTTTTGATGACCTTTTTGAAGCATCTTATTTTCTGGGCAAAAAGCCAAATGATACACTCTCTTCCCAGCTGCAGGGCTGTTGTAGATTCTCAAAGCTGAGGTAAAGACAGCCTTTGGAATAAATGCAAGATGGGCCGTGGGGTTGGGGGAATGTGAAGAAATGCCTTATTATTCCAGCCAAGATGTGCCTGGAGGGATAGAGTCTACAGGACCCACAAGATGCAGGGACCTGGAGACCTCGGGGCTGCCAGGCACTCCCCCCAATTAGGGAGCATGCATGAATATGAATTTAAAAAAAATCAATTCCACTTTGGGTGAAAGTTGAATATTAATAAGTTACAACAAAGCACATCTTGCACAGTATTTTGTAATATATGAAGAGAGTTTTTTTTTTTTTTTTAGCCTATGTAATCTCTGAGTCTCAGCTTCACTTATCAAATAAGATTGGATCTTACTTAAGATTGGGTCAGTGGAGCAGAATAAATGTTGGAGCACATTTTCAACTGATTTGTTGGACAATGATACCCAAAGGCTCCCCTAGCCCATTCCAGATGTTCAGCATCCCTGATGGTAGGTTAAGAGAGGAGTGGCATAGGCCTTTCTCAATCTCTCTCTCTCTCCAGTGCAGGGCCTCCATAGCCAACTATGTGTATGTGCAGAAGGGAAAATGAAAGAGAACACCCCGGCCAGCTCCACCTCCTCATGGGGTCTTACCATTGGCAGCTCTGGTGGCAAAGGGAGATTTGTGAAAGTGGCCGAGTTTGCTTCAGATCCCCTCTCTCTAAGGCCCAAAGGCAGTAGAGAGACATGTAGAATCTTAGAAAACTTACTTGAAAGCAACAGTGTAGAGTCACTGGCTGGTGGCTTGTTTCGTGGGAACTAGGAAGTTGTGACTGGACGTCAGAAGGCTATGCTGGTGAAAACACAGAAGAACCACAAAGTCAAGAGTACAGTCACAGAAGAATGGACTGCCTGGCTTCCAATTCTGGCTTTGACACTTGCCCTCTATCCTCATGACCTTGGCCAAATCCCTTTACCTCCCTATGCCTCCATCCTCCCATCTGTAAAATGGAGAAAATAGGAGTAGCTACTTCTTAGGGCTGGAGGAGAAGGGGTATCCTGGATTCAGATGCCCTCCAACAAGGAACTGAATATCAAGGATCAAAAGTGGCCAAGAGGGGAAGCAGGAAGCTGAGGACAAGCACATGCAGGCTCTCCGGGAAGAATGGTGTTGAGAGGCATGCCAAAGGGCAGATGCCACACTGGGGCTTTGCTCTGGGTATGAGGAAGTAGAGGGGTTGCAGGCTACAGCATGAAGGGAGAGAGGAAGAAGAGGTGCCTGCCCCAGGGGAGGCACTGCTGCCTAACATCTGCCACCCAGCAGCCTCCTGGGGGAGGCCCTCAGGCCAGGATCCAAGCAGCACAAAAGAGCTTTCTGGAACAAGTTTGCAGAAATGGGCACTAATGTAAAGGCATCTCTTTAGTCCCAGTTCCTATCATTAGTCTCCATTTGCTGTCACAGGATGAAGGACCAGTGATTTGTGTTCCATGAAAATGTTCTTCCCGGAACATTAGGAAAGGAGAATTGGCATCATTGCAACACCCAGAGTGGCCCTGCGGCTTCTGGGCAGGGAACCCCCACTCAGGGTGACACTCAGAAAGAGAAGCCTTTCCCTTCAGGCAACACACACCCCCAGATCTACTCACCCCAGGCCCCCTCCTGTCCGTACCTCAGTGAATCAGGCTAGTACTGGGCGAGAGCTTTGAATATTTCCAGTCTGGCTCCTCTAGGAGCTAGGACCCGGAGAGATTCTTAATCTGCCCAAGAGCACATTCACCAGCCACGTGATGGTGTCTGAGCCCCCATGTCCTCATGGGTTTGTGCAGCTGTGACAGCAGGGTAGACGTAGAGACACGTCACTCGAAATCTGGATGGTGTGCCTCATGACCTTTCACAGCTGTGGCCAAGTTAGAAAACTCACAGAATGTTTGATGCAAGAGAGTGTGCTGATGTACAGAAAGCTATACTTCAGGGTACAAATAACAGTTAAAAATAGGACAATTATAATGAAGTGCTCTCTGTATAGCAGGGGAAGATTCCAGATGGGAGGACCATGCGTGGCCATCGATTCTGAGCTAGGGTGAATTTTTTTAAAATTTTTTAATTTAAATTCAATTTAATTAACATACAGTATATTACTAGTTTCAGAGGTAGAATTTAGTGATTCATTGGTTGTGTATAACACCCAGTGGTCATTCCATCAGCAGCCCTCCTTAATGTCCATCCCCCAGTTACCCCATCCCCCTACTCCCCTCCCCTCCCACAACCCTCAGCTTGTTTCCTATAATTAAGAGTCTTTCACAGTTTGTCTCCCTGTCTGTTTTCAACTGATTGCACTGGAGTGGATGTGTAGAGATCCCTCAGTGCTTCAGTGCAGCACTTTTGCTGAGCGAGTGAGTCCATGAAGGTCATTGTCAGATCCTAACTCCCTCCAGCAATGAAGAGTGCCAACCAGCTCAGGTAGGAGACACTAACCTGCCATTCATTGAGCCAAGGTGCCCTGCACCTTGCAACCGTCTATTCCCAGGGCCTTATCCAGTGCCTGGTAAACAAGCTGCCCAGAAATCAGCTAAGGAACATATGTTCCTATCCTGTTCTGACGTTTGGGGACTAGATTTGGAAGCTAGAAGTGCTCATGCTATGATGTCTCTCACTTCCGTGGGTGGCTTTCATCATGGTTTAAGGGAGGAACCCCTCTTTGGAAGAACCTGTGTATGTGTGGTGCAGGCCTATCCTGGTCGAACCAGAAGAGAAAACTGAGCATTCATCCTCCTCATATGTCCCATTCTTGTCCACTTTCTCCAGTCACTGGTTCATTCTATATTCTGGGCTCTTCTAATTTCATTTAATACTAAAAACTGTTCTCATAGACAGAGCCATTGAGTTCTGAGGGATTGAAAGGCCATTTTCATTGAGCTATAACCTGTTACCTTTTCAAGCATATTCTCATCTGACAGGAAGCAGTGCGGCCTTAAACATGGCACATCTCAGGTAGCCACAACGTCAAGTAAAGGGGGAGGAAGAGGCTGAGATGCCTCCCTGACAGCCCTCCACAAATCAGGCACTGACTCCTCACCTCTTTTCCCCACCACCGCTTCCATGCCGTACCTTCCTATCAGAGTCTTTCCACATGTACACATTGGGGCTGCCCAACTCACCTTGGGGGAGGGCCAGCCCAGAATTTGTGGTTCAACTGTTCCCAAAGCCCTTCGTGAAGGGATAATATCCCTTTGTGAAAATTGCAGCCTATGATAAAATAGCATTACAGTCTAGGTTTAAAAAAAAACTGAGGAAGCCCTAACAAAATCTACTGAAACCAACAACAGAGACTATGCACTAAATAAAGAAAATATCAGTAACATTTCACATATCTTAAATTAGCAATAATGGATCCTAATGAGTTCTGTGCTATTCATTCCATTTGCCATCCCTCCCTCCCTGGAAACTTTTCACATTCTTCCTTCCCTGCAGCTTTAATGAGATACTTGTAAATTCATTTTGCTTTGTTGCAGAAAATACTCACCCTAAGAAGCATTTGGAATGTGTGGGCCTGGTCCTTGGGTGTCTTTAAGATTTTATTGGCTCCTGCCTCCTGGGTCTCGCTGTGTGACTTGGAAGCTGGAGAGAGAAGAGGCTTTGGCTTGCCTTTATTTAACTTATTTGGATGCCAAATGGAGATTTCTCAAACCCTTTCTCAATGCGTACTCTCATAGGCTGGGGGCACCTGCCCCGAACCTTCCCACCAGATTTCACCTCTCACCTCCCTCACTAGGCTAGTCAACATTATTTTCCCCAGTTCATCTTCACTGTCCCCCCAAAACTTTATCTCTATTTTCTGTTTCCTACTGCACTCTTTCCAAGTCCTTCTGTTTCTTATTATTCTCAACATTGACAACCTGCCGGTCCCAGCGGTCCTGGCTGCTGAGCAGACATGCAGAAGTAAACGGGAGTTCGCTAGTTTATATTGCATTAGGGGAACTTGCATGGGGAAGAGCATGACTGTGGTCACTTCTCAGAGATGCTCCTTTGCATTAGGGACATTGGAGAATGTGAGGATGAAGCTGAGTGACAGGGTCATCTCCAGGAGCCGCCTAGCTTGGGTGTGATTGAGTGATTTATTAATGAGAATTGCATTTCTCTTTCTTCCCCCTCAGCTAGGAGCAACATTCTGAGCCATCCTTCAGTAGAACCAGACTAATCTCCTTTTTTAAGGACTTACTGTAATTTAGTTTAGGCCCTACAAATCTCTCTCTCAACTCTGCTAGGAAGCCTCACACTGGTACTTGAGATCGAAGTGTCTAGAATAATTTTGGCTCTCTAAAGAGCTAGTTCTGAAGCAAAAATCCATATTTATAGTTAGAGCCAGCCGCATGTTGAGGCAGAACCCACCTTTGCTTATGTGATACAGCGTTAAGGGCAGTGAAAAACCTTCAGATGAACTTGCTTCTATCCTAACTGCCTTAAAATCACATCATTTGAGAGTAAGAATATATTTAAGTTAGGTAGCATTACTCACCTTCAGCGTTTAAAAAAAAATTTTGTTTAGGTTTATTGACTGATTGATTAATTTGGAGGGGGAGGGGCAGAGGAAGAGAGAGAGGGACAGAGAAACTCAAGCAGACTCCAAGCTGGGTGTAGAGCTCATTGCAGGGCTTGATCTCACAACCTTGAGCTCAGACCTGAGCCAAAACCAAGAGTCGGGCGCTTAACTAGCTGAGTCACTTCACCCCACCTTCAGCATTTTTTTAAAGACAGAAATACAAAAGGAACTGTAACCCATTCATTCTTTGTAATTTCTATGAATTAATGCCAGATAATTTTCCTTGCTGGGGAAGACTGGATGACACGGGACACTGGGATCATTGCAGGTGGGAATCAGAAGGGAACACAGGATGGGAGGGACACAGAGGGTGGAGGAGAAAACCCAAGAGAAACTTCACAGTTTCCCCAGGTGCCAGACTTGCCTGAAAGAAACGCGGCCCTCTCAAAGCACCCAAAAACATCAAGCTATCATTTAGAAAGTGACAGACCCCAAGCAAAACAAATCAATGTTTCTGTTTTCATAAATCCGTAGAAAACAACATTTCTTTTTCCCTCTTCAGCAGTTTCAAACACAGGGCAAATATTTTCATACTACTCCATAAATCTGGAGTCTGTTGAGCTATAGGGAATTCCCTCTTCAACTGTCCCCCATAACAGCCTCGAAAGGGAAAATAAAACCTCAGTACCAAAGGCATAGACTTTCAGAGCCAGCTGACTGCTGGAACCAGGCCCTTGTTTTCAGAGCCTTCGGCCAGCCAGCATCCTGCATGCCGAGCAGACAAGGGCCTTGTAGGCCATCTAGCAGGGCCTGTAATTTCCCGTTTTAGGGCCCCCTCATGAAGGTGCTAGGCAGGAGGTATATATTGTCCACTAGAGCCTGAGGGTTTTGAGATATATGATTTGAAACAGAGCCAAGGAAGAATATATAGACAGAGATGCTGTTCTGCCTCAGTGACTGTTCCAGGTAATTGAAACAGATCCCTGTAAGGACTGGGACCATTCTTAAGTTTTAATTATCTAATAGGAAAGCTGTTTAGCTGGTGGTGTATACTTCCTTGCTAGCAGGATGGTGGGAAAGCTTTGGAAGCAGGCAGCTTGACACTTGAATCCCAGTCTTACACTTAAAATGTGAATAAATCCAAAGAGGTTTTGTGGGGTTTTTTGTTTGTTTTTCAATCTTCAGACTTGACTTTTCTCACCTACAAAACGGGATAATTCAGAGAGTCTGTGAAATATAAGTGAGGCTCAGAGCAAACTGCTTGTCTCCTACTGGGTACTCAATAGACAGTTTCTGAATTATCAGTCACATTTTTGGGATTATTCCTCCCTTTTAAAACAAAATATGCTGAACATGCATTAACTTTTTGTTTTCCTTTGGGTGGATAATATTTGATAAATGTTCATTTTTATTTTTTTATTATGTTCAGTTAGGCACTCTACAGTACATCATTAGTTTTGTTTTCATTTCTAATTTCTTTTCAGTGTTCCAGAATTCATTGTTTATACACCACACCCAGTGCTCCATGCAATACATGCTCTCCACAATACCCACCACCAGGCTCACCCAACCCCCATCACCCTCCACTCCAAAACCCTCAGTTTGTTTCTCAGAGTCCAGTCTCTCATGGTTCATCTTCCCCTCCAATTCAGTGTTCAGTGATTCGTTAGTAACGAATAACACCCGGTGCTCATCACAGCACGTGCCCTCCTTAATCCCATCACCCTGTTAGTCCCACCCTCTCACCTCCCCTCGGAAACCTTCATTTTGCTTCCTGGGGTCCAGAGTCGTTCATGGCTCTTCTCCCTTCCTGATTTCTCCCCCTTCAGATTTCCCTCCCTTCCCCTATGGTCCTCCACTCTGTTGCTTGTGTTCTAATATGAGTGACACCATATGATAACTGTCTTTCTCCACTTGACTTACTTCACTTGGCGTAATCTCCTCCAGTTCCATCCATGTCAGTGCAAATGGTGGGTATTCATCCTTTCTGATGGCTGAATAATATTCCACTGTGTATATGGACCACATCTTCTTCATCCATTCATCTGTTGAAGGACATCTCGACTCCTTCCACAGTTTGTCTATTGTGGACATTGCTGCTGTGAACATTGGGGTCATTTTTATAATGCGCTGTGATCCAGAATTCCCTTGGGAGCCCAGGAAGTAGACAGGCAGGTTTAGCCTCCAAATAAGCAGGCCCATCTGTACTACCTACATGGTGGCTCTGCTGTCCCTTGTTTTCCAGGAGCCTTAGATCTGGATTCCCTGTAAATGGACAAAGTAGGAGGCAGTGGAGCAGAGGATGATTGATAGGGACAGCCCCTGGGGCTAGAAAGCCTGAATTCAGCACTCTGCAGCCTCGCCATACAGCCCTGTGGGTTTGGCCTCCCTGTGCCTCAGTTAGGGAAACAGCCAACAAGGCTGGCCCAGCTGCCCAAGGGGGGCAGCAAGGATCAGGCAAGATAGTGCAAGGGGAGCCTTGGGCAGTGTCTGGGGCAGGGCAGATGCCCAGCACATGGCAGCTCTTATTACGAACTAATGGCCACAGGGGAACAGCAAGGCTATTCAAGCTGCATCTTTACATTCCACCCAATATTGAGCCATGATCTGGTCACAGCCACGTGCCTAGGGTCTTCCAACCCTTCTGTCATCCTTTCTTCAATGCCCCATTTCCATTTGGGGTCTCTACACGTTGAGTGAGGCAGCACCCCAGTGCACAGCGCACAGCATACAGCCTTCTGTGAGGCTGGTGGCGGTGGGCCACTAACCTTGGGCCCAAGGGTCTCCACGGGAGCATGTGGAATGTGGAGACATGCATGCAGCAGGTACAGGGTGCCCTGCCATGAAATGAACCCATGACACATGGTGGCCCCCAGGGGAAGGACGCGTTGAACATTAGTAAGCACTTTCTGACAGGCCTTTGCTTCAGTATTGATGAAAAGAGCTTCCATGCTTGGAACCAGCTGAAAAGGCCCAAATCAGCCCGAGGTGATTAGCCTGCAGCCCCCTTTTCTCTGTATCTGTGATTTCCAGGATGCATCATGACCACTTGACCAGTTGCAGGGACAACTAAATAGGGTATCAAAAGATAACTTGGGGCTCTAACACCTAACAACTGAGTGGCCTGGGTAGAATTACGTGTCTCCCTGGAGGACCCATTTCCTCCCTCATTCAAGGTAGTGGGGTGCAGAGCAAGATGGGTACTGTACCAGGAGCCTAAAAACTGGAGTCCCTATCTGACCTTTGCTACTTACTAGCTGTCTGACTTCGAGTGCCTTTCTCAGCCACTCAGGTCTGCAGACTTCCCAGCTCCAAAATGAGAGTCTTGGCAGAAAGAGCTGCACAAGCCCCCATGAGCTCTGAAATCCCACTGGCCCCTGAGAAGAAGAGTGCCAGGTTATAGCTGTGACTCAGTTTACACAACTGAACAGCATCCTATAAATGTCTGGTCAGCTCCCAGCCTGGTGGTACTGGGCACACTCTCTTCCAGCAATGTTGTGTGCTGAATTAGTTACAATATTTCAAACAAGGTAAATTCAAAAGCCACCCTTTAAAAAGGTAAAGAAATGAAAAATCTGGATGTATGGCGATGTTAAAGTGTGTGTGTTCGGGGAAAGTAGGGGCACAGTGTGCAATTTTTAATTTCTATTTTTTGCACCTCATTCCTCGCCTCAGTTAAACACTAGCAAGTCTGGAGGGACATTTGCAAATCTGCTCAATGTCAGTGTCACTCATAGAGCAGTCCATCTTGTCTAGAGTGTGTGTGACCTTTGCAGGTTGTCACATCCTGGGCACAGCACCAAGCAATCCTCCAAGGGGGCTGGCGTGGGGGAGCAGACCCTGAGCCGTGGGGTGGTGCAAGCGGCAGTTTCCGGGCCCTGTGCCAACCTCCAGATAATTGGCAGCAGCGGGAGAGAGGTGGTCGAGGTTGTCGGAGCCTGTTTCTGACAGATAGATGGTCCCCTTCTCACCACCACAGCATCGTCATGGTGAGAAGGAAAGTAGGGGAGCCAAAATGCAGGTGGGGAGGCGGGGAGCAGGGGGAGGGCAGGAGGGAGGAATGAAGAGTCTGCGCGAGACAGAGACAATGAAGGGAAGGGGAGAGCTGGAGAAATGACACAAAAGCAAGAGATGGGAATCACGGCGAGGTCAGCTCAAGAGAGAAAGATGCAGATCTGTAGAGTGAGACAGATGAAGGAGAGCCAGAGCCAGAGAGAGCAGTGCAGAAACAGAAGGAGGGGAAGAGGGGACAAGAGCTCCGGCATAGCATTCCACCCACTGAGAGCCTCTGGTGAGAGGGGCCTCCAGGGCCACATACAGGGGCAGAGGGGCAAAGAAAGGACAGCACCCAGACCAGCTCTGCTCCCTCATGGGACCTCATCGTCAGCAGCTCTGGGGCAAAGGGTGTTTAATGGAAGCAGCCAGTCTCCCTTCACACAGCAGTTTTGTCCCGTCTCTCCCAGGCCCAGGCCTTGGAGTCCATGACAGCAGGGCTATTCCCTTCCCTCTCCTTCTCTGGCCCAGGAGGTGGGACAGTGGTGAGGAGGGGTGGGCGCAGACTGGGGAGAAACTAGCTTCTTGGCTGGCTCAGAGGCAGCCCCCCAGGGGAGACCCTTGACTGGGGTAGATGTGTGAGAAGCCACGCTGCTAGGTGTGAAATGGAGATGACTGTCGGGTTGTCAATAACAGAGACTTCGCCTAGATGGGAAATGGAAAAGGAAAGTGTCGTCCTGGCTTTCAGGGTACCTAGGACGCATCAGTAACAAACACCAACATTTACTGAGCCCCTCATTATGTGCCAGACATTGGGCTAAGTACTTTGCATAGGCTACATACTTACCAGCTAATAAAGTCTATAGTTTTATTAAGCCCACTGCGCAGATAAGCCATGCCCCCTGATCCCACCGGCTTATGCCAGTCAGGCCAGAGTTTCCTGGTTCACAATGATGTGCACAGATTTACTCCTGTACAGTAATAGTCACCGGGCATCAGTTCGTGTGAGGCCGTGCTAGGACCTGGTTGGTAGGAAAGTGTGGTGGTACGTGGTGAAGGGGGCAGGCAGAAGGAAAAGATGATGGGTGGAGACAGGGACAGGAGTGCTGCCCCCACAGAGCCTGGAGTCGGCTGGGGGATAGAGTGCATGTGCATCATCAGCTCTTGTCATTGCAAGTGCAGAGGGCAAAGCCTGCAAGAGTAGGCTCTGAAGGTCCAGAAGAGCACGAGATTCTTTCTGAATGGGAGGAACCGGGCCGGCACAGGGCATGAGCTTCTGAGCCAGGCCCTGAGGCATGAGTTCAAAATAGGAGATTGTTAAGTGCAGAGAAAAAGTGACTTCCGGGTGGATGGGGTTGCCCGAGCAAAGGCACGGAGGCCTCAGAGACAAGTGCCAGTCGGGAGTCTCAGGCCTCCTTCACACGGGAAGCCCTCTGATCATGTGGGGGGAGCAGTCAGAGACGAGGCTAGACAGGTGGGTTGACGGTGGGCTGAGGGAAGGTTAAGTTCGGAGTGCAGTGGGCAGTGACTGAAGACGTCTGAACAGAAAACGAGAGGCAGCTCAGCCCCCTGCACCGCCCTGTGAATGCACGAATGGCCACGTTCAATGCTTCTTTGACTTAACAAATACTCATCATGTACCCACTGTGTGCCTGGCCCTGTCTAGACAGATGGGCATACCGGAGAACAAAGCAGGCCTTTGTTCCCAGCCTCATGGAGCTCTCGTTCTTGCAGGGACACATGCATTTTATGCCTTAGTGATGGGCCTAGGTCCATGTAGGCAGGACTCTTGGGATTCAGACGCAGGCGGGAATCAACCCACTAGGAGGTCCCAAGGCTGCCATGTACAGGCACCTGGTCTTGGGCAGCCGAGGGCAATACAAGGGCATCTGGAACCCGTGATGAGAAAAGTCACAGATGGGAGGGGTCATATACAGCCAGGACTTTCTCGGTTGCAATTAACCAATTAAACTGGCTTCGGCAGTAAAAAGTGATTTACAGGCTCATGTGGCCAGACTCCTGAAAAGCCGGGGTTGGGAGCCGGCCTCATGAATAACGAGAATTGGGGATGTTAATGCCACCCATACCTCAGTCTCCATTTACGTTTCTCTGTGGGTGTTATGTCATTTCTTCAAATTGGCTGTTGTTGAGAATTTGGCATCAGCCCTTACAGCTTCATACCCTGACAGTTCAGTAGCCAGACGGGAAAGTCAGCTTCCTCTGCGCAGCTCCACTTTGCAACTCCTAGGGAAGAACTCTAGCTGGCCTGGCCTGGGTCACACGCCTGCCCCTTGGGCCAGTCTGATAGCCAAAGAGGTGAGGTTCCATGATGTACCCAGGCTGGGTGACCTGTCCCCCTTCACGGCTGTTAGAGACAGAAGGGGGAACAAAAATCATAGATATCCGCTACTAGTATTGTGACAACTTAAAACCCACTTTACTTAATGGACAATTATGCTGAGGGGTGCCCCCAGCATCTCTTCAAAATGCATAATACAAGGTCACTCCTACTCAATTAGTCTGGGACATAAATAGTACTCTCTCCACTCCACCTCCACAAATTATAGTGAGAGCACTGAAGCATTTAGGGAAAGAGAAAACACAATATGAACGAGCTTTCCTGGAGGAGAGTAAAGTGAACCATTTTAAAGATGCAGTGTGGGATGTGTGGGGAGAGTGGGTCATTCGAAATAAAACCAGGTGCCAGCAAGTTCCAGGGCTTGCCCAAGCTGCCTTAGCAGACTCCTGCCTGTGATGGCGGAGGATTCGAGCAGGCCTGCCATGCCTCTCCCGCTAGCCGCCACCCCCACCTCCCAGCAGGATTGGAAAACTTGGTCAGAAACAGTGCCTTCAGCTAGAGGCTCCTCATTAGCCGAGAAGGCTAGCCCTGCAGGAAATCCTGAGCCGAGGAACAAGAACAATTTGAAAGGATGCAGGAGGCATTAAGCCAGAATGGTTCTCCGGGGGGTGGCGGGGCTAAGTGGAAACTCAGGCAAAGAAAACCAAAGGGGGACCAAGTGGGGCCATCATTCAGGAAAGAAAAAGAATGCTTGCCCTCGGTGGGGAGGGCAGAATCTTCACTAGGAAGGAGAAATCAAAAGCAAAATAAAGAGCCATTTTAGCAAAAATCAGTGTTTTTAAACACACATTCACATTTCCAGAGAGAAGTTCTAGAAACTTAGGCTAGAGACACAGCTTGCCCTGACGTAAAGGTTATTAGACTAGAAGCAGAAGCCAAGGGTCTGGTCTCACTGGCATCAGTGAGCAGTGACTTTATGTCCCTGTTTATGAAGTGAGCTTACAGTCTCTGCCTTGCCTACAACACACTGGCCCATGTGGGTCCACCGAGATGATGGACAGGGAAGCGGTTTTCAAAATATTAAGCAACTCTATTATAATTAATTAGGCTAGGTGAACAATTAGAAAATGACAGTCAGAAATTGGGTCACCATAACCCTGGGAGGGAGGAGGCAAGGAAGGAGGACTTTTAAGGCTCAGGACTCAGGTGAGCTGCCGTCCTGCTAAAGGACACAGATGGAAGCAATAGATTCTCTGTTTTTAAAAAAAGCACATTTGATTGCTCAGCACCTACTATATTCTCGATCCCTTGTAAGATGTCAAGAATAATGTAGAAGAAGCACAAGATGCCTTTCCTGAGGCTTACTGTCAAATAAGATGGACATCAACTCCTACCATGAGTTGATAAAAGCCAAGCTAGGGTGTTGATAATAAAGATTCAAGGAGCTCAGAGTAGATATCTGTGGGCTGGTGAGGCAGGGAGGGGTACGCCTACAGTTGCTCTTGAGGCAGAATTGGGATAGGTAGGCAGAGAAAAGGAGAGGGAACGTGAGGAACATAAGGTGCAGGTCAGGAAGCCCCTGGTGATGGCATGTGTGTGTGGCATGGTTGGAGGGCCTATCGACGTGAGGGGAATGGTGTAGAAGATGGGAATGCTGGACAGTCATTCTGGAAAGGGCATCATGACCAGTTGCACAAAGCCTTGACAGATGAAGGAACTGATCGTAAAGGAAAGGGAACCCATCAGAGTCATTGGATCGAAGGAACTGGCTTGACCAAATGGTGTTTTAGGAAGACAGGTGCAGGGGCAGTCGTTGAATCAACAGGAGAGGATGAAAATGGTGGCAAAATACTCAGGGAAGAGTTGCTCAGGGAGGCGGGGGCAACGGCCAGATGGGTGCAGAGGGAATGAAAAATGACACAGGAAGAGAAGGCAGGACTTAGTACCTATCTGCTCGCAAAGCACGAGGTTGTTGTAAAGATGTCACGACTGCCTTGATCCTAAAGAACTGGGCTTGTTACCACAAGGTGTAAGCATGTCCTGTGTCCTGTACCTGGCAGGATTGGGGACAAAGAAGGCTTCCCAGAAAAGTGACATTTTCGTGAAGTCTTAAAGGTTATGTGCACCTGCTGTCCGAGAGCATCCAAGGAGAGAAAACAGCATGGGCCAAGGCAAAGGCAAGGAAGGGTGGGAAAGAGAAGCCCCATTGTGGGACGTCCCTGAACACATGAAAAGTGGAAGAAGGCTAAAGGGGAAGGAGGCAGGAGCCAGATCACAGAGGAACTTCAGGACTTTAGGCAGCAGCACTGGGGAGCTTGGAAGGCTTTATAGCAAGGGAGAGACATTGTCAGGATTTCTTATGGTTGTTTGTACGAATACAGGGAGTTGGAAAGTATAGATAACCACAAAATGAATTGTTATGTGACTCTGAAAGCATTGTTTGATTACCTTGAATGGAAGGAACTTTATTAGTCCCTTACTACTCACGTGTCTCTGCCTTTATTTTTATATGTGCCAGTTTTCAGCATAATCATATGTTACTGCTATAAAAAATAGGGGTGCATAAATCCTCCAGGTATTTAGAGCATCGAGTTTGCAATAAAGTTCCCATCTTTACATCACTTACTGTTTTGTGCCACAAACCCAGCCTCATCTGATACATGTCTAGATATTAAAATTGGGGTCTCTACTTGCTGTTTTTGTTTTGCTTTGGTTTCCTGGTTTGCCTTTGCCCACCTTTTATTTTCAGCTTTACAGTCACTTTGTTTTAATTGTTCCTCTAGTACACAGCATGTGATTGGGGTTTTTTATTTGTAATTTAAACTGAGAATCTATTTCCTTTAATTGATACATTTTAGTTTTGTAAAATTTAATATTATAAGTATGCTTGGAATTAGCCTTAATATCATGTGCTTTTTGCTTTTATTTCACTTTATGGTCTTTGTTTTGTTTTGTGTTTTAATTTAGTATATGTGTGGGTTCGTAACAATACTTAAGAAAGTTTTGGTTTTTTATTTTTAAGTGATTATCTTTATAGTTTATAATAGAAATATATTATACTGATCCTCTATATCCTTAGATGTGGCTCTGTGAGATGATGACCTCTTCATACTTAACACTTTTCCTGCCTCTCATTTTCCTATCCTACCCAATCTTAGTTGATACTGATGATGGTGATATCTCTGTTCATCTTAATTTTATAATTTTTAATATATATTTCTTTCTACTGCTTGATTCATTGGCCCTACCTGGTCATTTTAACCCCTGGCTATCTCCCACCTTCTCTCTTTCCTCCTCTCCTGAATTGTGTTAGTTTTACTGTTTTTCATGTTGTTATAGTTTATTAGAATTCATCATTTTCTAGAACCACAACTGCCACATTTTTTTTAATCTTAATGCTATGCTAAATTGTTAAAAACCCAGCACCAGACTTTCTCCCACAGTTTCTGTATTCCCTACTGGTTGGTTGACATCTCAGTTTATTCCAGACAGAGTCCTGGTGACCGCGTTTTCTGGGTTATAGCAGCATTTGTACTTCAACAAAAGCTCAAATATAACATTTTTTTAATGTTTTAAATTTAATTCTTAATGAGGTTTTTGTAAGCATGGTTCCACTGTCTCCTAGAATGAGATATTGCTATGGAAAACTCTGAAACCATCCTAATTCTTTTTCCCTTAGAAAAGACTTTTTGGTTCTGGTTTGGGTTTATATTGTTTGTTTTGGGGTTTTTTTGTTTGTTTGTTTTGATGTAAAGAGTCTTTCTTTACGTTTTGGGCTGTTGGCTCTGTATCTGTATTTTTTCAGACAGTTTATATTTAGTTTTGGTTTGGTTTGGCTCCCCTTTATGCATAGACTTAAATATCTTATTTCTGGAAAATATGTTGTGATTACATGTTTCCAAATACAATTTCTATTCTATTTTTTTTTTCAGTACTCTTTATCAGATACTGCTTGGTCTAATTATGCATATATATAGGTCTATTTGATCTGTTTCATGTTCCACAGCTACCATGTTCTTTTTCTAATCCTTTTCAACTATTCATTTCCATTTTGCTCACTTCAGCATTCCTGTTCTTAACCCCACTTTTTTTAGCATTGTCTGTTTACCTTTTTGTTGCCTCTGATGGCATCCTAATCTCCTCCACTTCTTTCCCAAATTCTGCTAGCTCATTTTTTGTCTCTTTCAGTTGTCTTGACATTTATTCCTTGAGTTCTTATTTTATATAAGTGATCTTTCTTCATTAAGGCTCATTGTCTTGTCTGTGCTTATTTGCTTGGCCAGTTCCTTTAGCTCTGAGACAACACAGTTTCTTTGTTTTCTCTAATCATTACCTTCTTTTCTTGCAGTATCTTTGTAGAGCTCTTCAGGTGGTTTCTTTCCTTTTTTCATAAGTATCATAAGGCCTGAACTCACAACCTGGAGATTGAAACCTGAGCTGAGGTTAAGAGTCAGACGCTTAACGGACCTAGCCCCCCAGGCACCTCCTGTTAGTTTCTTTTCTGTTCTGACTTGTACTTGATGGAGATAAGCTCTTTCTTAACCAACTATTTTGCAGTAAGTTTATGGGGCAGGATCCAGGCCATGAGAGCATCCAGCAGAGCGTCTCTTTCATTTACAGGACTGCACTTCATGACACACAGGGTTGTGTGTATACATATATGTACATGTTGATTTAACCTTCACTTCAATCCAGAAGAAAGAAGAGATTGGCAGTTGTAAGACTGATGAGTACTGAAACTGTCCTCTCCAGTCTGCCTCCCCAACAGACTGTTTCCTGCAGAGATAGCACCCCTAAGTGTTTTCTTGTTTATGCCATATTCCCTGCTTCTTGATGAAACCAGACAGGGTCCGGGGATGCTCTCACAGACAGCTGATTCACCATAGACCAGTTGTTTGCCAAAAGATGGTGTCGGTTCTGTTCTCTCTGATAAGCTCTCTGCTCTGCCAACCCTGCTTGCTGTCTTTGGCAGCAGACATCCTTCAGCATCTACCCACTCCTGGTCAGAATTTTATTACATATGACAGCTTTTCCTCAACAAAGGTGAAATGTGCATTTGTGCTTTTCATTTTCCTTATTGTTTTGGGATAGAAATAGAATTGGGCAAGGCTTTCTTAACACTGTTATCTTAAAAGTAGGAGTCCCATCTAAAAGGCTGTAAACCCCTGTCTTGCTCCTTCTGAATCTCCAGCACCTAATACTATATCTGGAAAAGAGAAGAGGCTCAATAAATACTTGTTAGGTGACATGAATAAATGAAAGAATGAACAGTTCTCAAATGTAATAGTTGAGATGTACCTGCATTTAATACGTCTCTTCCAAAGAACTTCTGAAAAGAGTCTACTGGTTCTTCCTTGCTACAGCATAACAAGGCATGTTTCCCAGGGCATTTCTTATGGTTTAAAGATCTTCTGCCATATTTCTCGCATCTTTCCCTATCTTGTCTGAGCATCCTGCTGTCACTCACTATTGGAACAAAGAGTACCTGATACACATGAATTCTATAGGAACACTTTGTATAGTGGGAGTTTTCTTTCTGGTTTTGTATCTAGCCTGTTTTTATGGATGCATTTTGCAAGTGTTTCTCCTTGGTTTACTTCTGAAATTGAAAAGGCTCTATATCTTCTTTACCATAAATCATCAGAAAATAAAGGCAGAATGATGTCATTCTGCACCCTGTTTTAGTAAGGAATGGAGATAATTGTTCACATTTCCCCGGGTCCCCCAGGGTCCCATAGTGGTCTGGACTCCATCCAGATACAGCCAGAGAGGAAGGATCCTTAGAGAAATGGAACACTGCAAGATCCAGATACAGCCAGAGAGGAAGGATCCTTAGAGAAATGGAACACTGCAAGATGCAGACACTCTTTTCGGCCCTTATGAATTCCATGGAGGTCTTTAGCATACATGTGATCCAAGAAAAGATCAGCCTGGCTGTCAGAAAAGATACCAAGTCCAGCTTTCTCTCTGGCTTCCCTTTCAAAAGAGAAGAGCCTTTAACTCAAGGAATCTAGTTCTTAAGTCCCCTGGGAACAAGATGTATGCCTCAGAGTATTCTTATGCCTTCCATATAGGATATAATAGGCATTTGGGAAATATATATGTTAATTTCTGATTGTCCTTGGGATTACAGGTAAAACCAAAAGATGTCCTCCTTGCTCAAAAATGTCCAGTGCCTAATCTGACAAAATTCCTCATTCCTCTAAGAGATCTTAAGTGGATGTTTTCCTTTCTTATCTTCCTTTGTCTTGAGTCACCTAAATTCCTCCAAATTGCTCGTGCTCTGCACCCTTCTCATTGCTGAGCTAATTAACTGCAGTTGCTTGCCCATAACTGCCCATGTCAAAAGGCATGGAATCCAGAGTTATGTTGGCTACCCATGGACTATCCATGCCAGCCTGCAAGATTAAGATGGATAGGACAACAGGAAAAGGAGAGCATGGGAGATGCATACCCATAGTCCTTATTATAAGTATTCCAAACAAAAGCACAATGACTAGCCATATATTCCTACAACCAGGTGTATCAATGCTCTTCCTTCCAGATGTCCAGTGATATTACCCCTATAGCTCACATAACCAAGGCAGAACTCCCACTTACCTGCCTATACAACTGTGTCCACCCCAACCTTACCCGTGCCCTGGGGGCCTTGATGGGTTTCCAGTAGAGGCCTCAAGCATCCTGCTTTGTCAGGAACAGTACAGCTTTTATATCTGGTGTCCTGGCAAATTAAGCATTTGTCCCAATCAAAAGTGATTTTTGTATGACAAATTATATGCACTCCCTAGAATAATTTAATACCTAACTTTCAAAAGGCAGCATGAATCAGAATGCCTCTGGTTATAAGAAAAGTCTTTCTCTTTTTCCTGCCTTTGTAGGAGAACATTAGGACTCACAAAAAGAACAACCTGGAGTTGGTGATTGGGGAAAAGTTGACACTGTAGGGTGTCAACTGCAGGGTGTCCAGAGAGGCTCAGAGAAATGTTATGTGAGGCTTGAGGGAAGAAACCTATCCCAGAGATTAGGAGGGAGGGGCAGGACTCCAAGCTCAGGGGAGATATTTTGGGATAATACAGTCCCCAGGTCAAAAAAAAGGGCATTTATGGACAATAGGCATTTTGTGTGTCCTCTTTCCTCCCTCTTTGTGCCTGCACAGTTTGACCAATAATGCACCAGTGATTTCTCTCTGTTATTTCATTTATGGCAATAACTTCAGGTCCTGTGTCTGGTCATAATGGTGATCTATGTATGCCATCTACAGTGGGCATGGATAATGAATCCTATTTTATTTCTTAATTAAGAATTTGAAAGTACCGCAAATTACTGCAATTAACATGGATTTTCTTCCTCATTTATTTACTTATTTAGATGCCTGAAATTGCACCCTTAGCTTAAACCAACCACAGGGTTCAGAGCCTGTTAAAATATATAGCATTCATTAAAATATTTATTCTTCCCCAACAGTGAAGTTGCAATTTGGAAATGGTGGTCATAGCTGTGTATGCAAAATTCTTCCCCCCAAAATAAATTATATCCATCTTTGTCTATATAAATACGTACATATACATTTATACATATATGTATGTAATTAATCCAGCTAATTTAGAAAGTTGAATTTACTGACGATCCTTTCTCTGACTGAAATAAAGTTTCAGAATAGCTCATTATTATTTTAGCTTCAACCAGTGCTGTTGTTTTCTCTCAAAGTTCTTAGGGATTTGAGCATCATTGTATTTTCAGAAGTTCAGTGCTTGCTGAAAGATAGGACAAACAATTTGAGGGTGGTTGAATTCATCTGACTGACTTCAAAACAATAGTACTCTCAATAAACTATTCAGCATCATATTATCTAGTAATTTTGAAAAGTCAAGCTTAGTCATCATTCTTGGGTTTGGGGATTTGGTTTCAGTTTTGTTTCTGACTGGTTTGCATAGAGACACAGCTCAAGAGAAAGTGGTTGAAATCAACCAAAAATAGACCTCAGAAACATAAGCCAGTAGCTGTTCCAGACTACAGCCAGTAGGGGTACAAATGGGAACAATTCTACCAGAAAGCAACTGGGAAATAGTGTCTCAAAGGCCTTAAAAGAGGAAAGCCCTTAGAAATCCAGCTACCACATTTCAAGGAAATTATCCTTAGGAAAGACTGAAGGGTGTGTACCAAGATGTAGCTATAATGACATGCATTACTGCCCTGTTTGTAATAGCAAAATAAATAAAATAACCAATGTACTGCAGTAAAAGATTGAGTAAACCTTACATTGGAATACTAAACAACTCTTAAAAACTCTGGTTTGTATTAGTTACCCATGGCTGTATTACCCCAAATCTTAGCAGCTTAAAACAACAAACATATTATCTCCCAGTATCTTTGGGCAATGGCCGAACTAAGTCCTCTGACTCAGGACTTCTCATAAGGCTGCAGCGAAGGTGTTTGAACCATCTCATGGCTTAACTTGGCAAAGAACCACTTTCAGGTTCACTCAAGTGGGTGTTGGCAAGATTCAGGTCCCCTAAGCCTGCTGGTTGGAGATCTTCCTCAGTTCCACTGCCCTCCTTTCTGTAGAATAGTTCACAACATAGCTGTGGGTTTCATCACCGTAAACAAGCTAGAGAACAGGAGAAGGTGAGCAAGACAGCAACCAGAGTGATTTTGTGACCTAATCTCAGACTGACATCCCATCACTCTTGCCATTTTCAGTCAGTTAGAAGTAAATCAGTCCCACCCATGCTCCAGGGGAGTACATTCCACGATGGTGAGAATGCAAGAGAACAGAGGTCACTGGGAACCATCTTAGAAGCTACATATCACTCTGTTGACATGTATCTAGTGGCAAAAAAATATTCATAATGTCTTATTCAATGAAAGAAAAGCAGGTCACCAAACAACATATGCAGTGTGATCTCATTCTTTAAATAAAAAACAACAGAAAAAAATATATATCCGTATATACATAAGTACTCATGAAACAGTCTATAAATATTCCATGGGTTAACTAGTGATTCTATCTGGATGACAGATGAGTTTTATGTCTTATTTCCCGATATGTATTTTCTGTTTTTCCTAAATGAACATATATTGCTTATAAGTTTGAAAAGAGCATGTGTTATTATTTAAAAAGCAAAACAATTTAAATCTTCTAAACTTCTTGTTTCTGACCTCCACTGTCCATCTTTACAGGACTGTTTCTTGCTTACTACTTGAAGACACCTAAATAGAAGTTCACGAGATTCCTTATACACCCCATTGATCCCACTGTCAAGGAAATCGTGAGTATGTTTTAGAACTTTCTATATTTATGTCTTCTGAAACAAATGTTATCACCAATAACCATGGAAAAAATTACCATGGAAAAAACTAAAATTATTTTTTCCCCTCTGAGGTCACTAGGACCACATGGGAACTACCTGGGAGAGCTGGGTCCTCTGAAGATCTTCTTCCCCTGGAGCCAGTGTCTTCCCAGCTCATGGCTGCTTTCAGAAGCTATCATAATCACATGGTATCTGTCTTTTCTGAAAAATTCCAACAGGATAGGTTCTATTTATGTGTCAAAAATAGATGAACCAGATCTGACACTGCTGAACATATTTGCAAGTTTGTAAAAGGAAAGGAGATGGATGAATGAGAAGATAAAATCATTAATAATCCCCCACACTTCATTAGTTTCCCTGTCTCATGCCACCAGGGGGCCTGAGTTGGAATGCCACTGGTTCTGGGTTGGAAGGACTTCCCCAGCAATGTAAATGTTATCTTAAGGTCACTTGCTGATGAAAACTATTATTTTGCCAAACATGGGTTTATTAGTTGTTTGCAAAGCCAATAGTTTCTCAATACCTATACAGATCACAGAGAAAGCTGCTTAGGATGGGTGAGCTAGTATCCATGGAGAAGGAAGGCAGTGGTTTTTTAAATGGCAGGGAATTAGGGCCCGGTCTGAAATACTGGTGGATCTCTTCTCATTGGATCTATCGTACACTAGCTAGTATAACATATAACCTCAAGTCTCGGTGATTTAACACAAGAGATCATTTTCCCTTATGTAAAGGCCCAAATGGGTGTTTGTCAGAGTGGTGATTCAGAAACCCAGGTACCTCCTGTCTTGTGGCTTCACCATCTTCTAGGGCTTTTGAGTTGTATGCTGGATCTTCTATATCTACCTGGTGGACAGGGAAGAAGATAGTAAACATGGCACACCCCCTTCCTACCCTCCTTGGCCTGCAATTGACACACATTACATCCCATGGATGAGCACTAATCACATGGCCTTACCTTGATGAAAAAAAAATACCTTAAGTTAGTCCTTGATTGGTGGTCACTTCCCAACAAATCCACTCTGTGGTAGGGGGACACACATCATGGGCTCTGTCAGGAAAAATCATAGCGTTAAAAAGTTACTGCTAAGAAAATTCTTAGTGGACATTTCTACATCAATCATAGAGCAGGGATCAACTGACTCATCAATGACTTTGAATAGTGAACCATTCTGCTACATGTGAAGGAACTTCTAAAACCGACCATAACTCCTCCTCGGGATTAGGGCAACAAGTCCCTGGTAACAAACAAGGTTTTAAAGGTTCAAGGTTGTTCTACACAAGAAGTGCTAAGTATGCCTGCCACTGCTGGAAGTCTGC
The DNA here is from genome assembly GCA_003697995.1 of Taxidea taxus jeffersonii. Classification (NCBI taxonomy): domain Eukaryota; kingdom Metazoa; phylum Chordata; class Mammalia; order Carnivora; family Mustelidae; genus Taxidea; species Taxidea taxus. Next base: position 37,877 of record RCUC01110588.1, read on the forward strand.
AGAAAATGCTGCATTCTCATGATATCAACTTTAAAACTTAAGTGTCTGCCTTTGGCTCAGGTTGTGATTCCAGTGTCCTGGGATCCAGTTCCGCACTGGACTCCTTGCTCCGCGGGGAGCCTGCTTCTCTCTCTCTCTCTCTCTCTCTCTCTCTCTCTCTCTGTCTTTCATGAGTAAATAATTAAAACTTTAAGAAAAAAATAAATAAAACCACTTCTGTCTGTCCGTCTGTCTCTCTCTCTCTCTCATATATATATACATATATGTATATGTGTACATATATATATGTATATATATATGTGTATATATATATATCTCAGTCTTAGCCTCTTGTTGTATCAAATGATAGTAACAAATTCTACTTCTTAGGGTTATTATAAAGCCCAAAGGAACTAATTTGAGAAGGGGCATGGTACACACTGTCCCAACACTAGGGACTTTCCCACCAAGTATGCACATGTGATGAATAATCTCCAAAGTGCCTTACCAGCACTACCACAATTGCTGATTCTAATAATATCCTTGTTACTGTTAAGCTACAATTACAATGATTAGTGCTACCGCCAATAATAAAACCATAACATCTCTTCTCAACAATTCTTTACATTTGGGTATTTAACTCTCATGACAACCTTATAAAGTGGGAAGGACACTCACTCTTATCACACCTATTTCATAGCTGAGAGAACAGCCTCATGGAGGCTAGCTGATAATAACCAAGGTCACATTATAGCTCAGTTGGAGTCACCACTTGGCTCTCAAACCCAAGTCAAAATGATACTATTGCACCAGATGTAAAATGGGAACTTGCTGGAAAAAATAGCATCATTGCAGATATCTCATTTCACCCCCTTATTGTCCAGATGACTTGTGGATGCCTTTGAGGGCTGATCCTTTTTCTGCTACTGGCCTCAGGTTGTCCTCCCTCCTTCCAGGTTAGTCAGGCTATTGGACTTGGGTCATGGAGTTGGGGGAAAGGCAAGTAGTGACGGTGTTGGTGATGTTATTTTACAGAGGCCATAACACACGGGCCTCTTGGAAACTGTTCCAAGGAACATGAGCAGGATCCCAGGAAGGTGGGAAAGGGGGCACTTTGCCTCCTCTCTGGCTCATATGTGGACATCACTGGCCAGTACCACCAACCCTAGTGAGGTGGGTGACAGACTAGAATCCACTTCTAGTTTCTTAGAGTTTTCTTTCTCTTTCATTCAGTTCTTTAGGACTTTTCCCAGCCAATGGTAATGATTAATTTTTAAATGACTTTATTCTTTCTATTGGGAAAGAGGGGAAAAAAAAAAAAAAAGGACACCGGTAGCCTTAGGTTTGCAGTCTAAGCTCTCCTGAGACAGTGTTTGACCCTGAGTTGGGGAACTCCAACTGCCAGGGGTGGTGAGCTATAGCAGCCATGGATCTCCATGTAGAGCTCAGCCCCCAGACCCAGACCTGCTGCTCACAGCTGTGACGACTTGAGGGTCATTTCAACGCTGTAGGTCAGGATCGCCGCATCTATTAAATCAGGTGGATGATGCCCCCAAACACACCTCCCCCACTTTCTTATGGAAATACTGAGACCTGGGGGCTCAAACAAGTAAATAGAAAATGCTTTGAAAAGCATAATGTGCTAAATAAATGTAGCAAGAGTCATCATTATCACTGCGCTATTGCCATTACTATTTTGTGGTCAGCTCAGCTTTTCTTAACACAGAGCAGTTAATGAAGTGGCAACTGTATTGGTTTCCCACTAGGAGGGTGAAGGGGCCAAATGAGGCTCTATTTTTATCCCATTTTAGTATCCAGGGTTTTTTTTTTTTTTCCCACAACAGCTAAGTGTAGTGGGTTTATCAGTATTTTAATTACAGTGCCACTTCATTATGCTTATTCCTAACAAAAACCAGGCTAAGGACATTTTTTTAATCCTAAAAATGGTGGATTTCCCTAAAGAAATCCTAACTTTCACCAGCAACCAGAACACTGCTACCTTTGATCCCACTTCTAAGCCTGATACAACTTTAATGAATTATTTTCAGCATAACTGAAATTTTTTTTAAATTGTACTTGAAGGTCTACTAGTAGAGAGAAAAATGACAAAAATCTATTGGTCATCACACTTTGGTTTATAAATTGTTCACAGCTGAGATGCATTTTTCCTGTGGTCATGAGGAGTTATAGGACTAGCAAATTTAGTAATCAACATGAGGACAGACTGGTAGAGCCAGACAAAGGAAGAGAATATCTCCTTCTTCACCCCTGTGCATGGTTGTTCTGTTGTTCCTGCAGCATCTCAGGTAGGCTTGCCTTAGTGTCATCATCAAAAAGACAAGCAAACAACTGCCTCATTAGAAGGAAAAAAACTAAATGTTGCAAATTAGGAAATCTGGCCAGTGAGGGTCATAAAATGTCAAGTTAGAAGCAGTTATGCAAGCATGTGGCCCAAAATAACCATTTTATAGATGAGCGAAATAAGGCTTACATAGGTAAAGGGCACATCCAAGGTCATATAAGTGCACAAGTATCAAGTTAATCCCTAAGGGGAGTATATTACTTTCCTATTGTTGTTGTAACACGTTACTACATATTCAATGGCTTAAAGCAACACAAATTTATTATCTCACAGTTCCATAGGTCAGAGACCTTACATGGTCTCACTGGGCTAAAATCAAGGTGTCAGCGGTGCTACATTCTTTTCTGGAGACTCTGGGGAGAATCCGTTTCTTTGCCCTGTCCACCTTCCAGAAGCTGCCTGCATCCTTGGCTTATGGCCCCTTCTTTCATCTTCAAAGCTAGAAATGTTGCATGTCTCTGATCTTTTTTTTCTGTAATCACATCTCTGATCATAGCCAGGAAGGATTCTCTCCTTTTAAGGACTCATGTTATTAGATTGAGTCCACTTGAATAATCCAGAGTAATCTCCCTGTCTTGAAGTCAGTAACCTTATTCACATCTGCAGAGCCCCTTTAAGCATAGAAGATAAAACATTCATAGGTTCTGAGGAATTAGGGTGTGGGCGTGGGCATCTTTGGGTGAGGTTGGGCATTATTCTGCCCACCACTGGGAGAATAAATTTATGGAGAAAGAAGATGGTGAGTTAGAGGGTTGGTTGAGAAAAAACAAACAAACAAACAAACTGTGGACACCTGTTGTTGGCTAGGGACTCCAAGAATCTGACTCAACATGGAGACTTGTTGGAAGTATGAGTGTGCCTGGGATCAAGCCCTGCAGGGGAAGGGAAGGAGAGAGGAATTGGCAGAGGGAGGAGCTGGGTTACAGGCTGTCCTACAGCCTCAGCTCATCCCATGGGGATCCCTAGAATGAAATGGCCCTTCCTAGTTGTCATGTAGGTCTGGACCTTTAATCTCTTTTCCCTCTGATTGCTGTGACAACATCAAGCATTCACAGGGTGTGGGCTTCCCCAAGGTGAGTTATGACCATGGGCAAATCTGCTCTCTTCTGAGAGGACAACTCTCAGTAGTTAGGGGAATGTGTCCTATTTATGAAAGAGGCTCTAAGCAAACAATCACAGCCTCTACTAAAGAGCTTGTGCCTACGTTTCATGCCCACATTTCAAAAAAAAATAATAAAGTTAGCTACGGTCTGTTTCAGATGATACCTAACTGACAGATTTTGCAAAGTGGTTTGTGAGATAAGACAGGGTCTAGAATGAGAGTCAGACTCTTGATGTTGCATGAACATGGAAGCAAGAACAGGCAGGAGTCCCATGGGAAGAGGAGAATGAGAGTGGGTCAGAAATGGTGTGGATCCCAAAGGAGAGGACAGGCAGATTGTGAGTTCTGGGGACTAAGATCCAAACCCAGGTCAAAAGTCCAGGACTCTGCCCAAACCACAGTGGAGAAGTGGACATTGCCAAAGGCCACAGGCAGGTGTTGGTAATGCTGATACTGGTTTAGGAGGATTGCAGCAACTTGTAGCAGAGACCAGGGGTCAAAACATAACAGTCCAGCATCAGCCATGGAAGTAACTAGGGAACAGGTAAGAAGTCCTGTTTCCATAGAACTGAGGAAAAGGCAAGAACCTAATTACCAAGGAAAAAGGCGTTCTGTATGAGATTGAGCAGGTGGACTACATGTCATGTCATCTGGCCCATGGATGTCACTTGGAGCAAGATCAAGTCTGATCTCGGCACAGGAGCACAGGACACTCTGGCCGTCTGAGTAGCAAGGATTAGAAAGATGTCTCCCACTAGTGCTGAGCCCAATACGTGCACCAGAGTGAGCTCTGTTTGTTTGTCCTCACGGGATCTCAGCCACCTCCACTTCTCTGCACATCCAGACTGCAAAGTCCAAAGGAAATGATATTTCAGAAGGGAACTGCCTGCATCTTTAGAAGACTGTGTAGATATATACTAGGTCTAACCATACTTACAAAGTGGGTTTGTTTCCCCTACGTACCTTGATTCAAGCGGTGAGAGCAAAGCACTTTGACCCAGCATGCACCATTACCTTCCTAAGTACTTTGTCACATGTAACTATCAGCAAGAGCACTAACAAAAAAAGTCCTCCTATTTTACCAGACAATGGACTTTCGAGTCCACGTCCATTGTTTCAATTTGACAGTACTCCTTGGAAAGGGAATGATCATGCCCCTTGTAAAGATGAATAAACTGGGATTCTGAAAGTTGGAGTGACTCACCTGATGTTACAGGTTAGAGTCTGAAATTGTACCCGGGCCCTCTAAATCCAAGTTGCCTCTACCACATTATCGTGATAAGTCTACCCCAGTGACAGAGCTCTGTGTCTCACAGCCTTGGAAATTTGGGAGAAAGGAGTCAGAAAGGTTAGAGAAGGTAAAGAACTGAGGAAAAAAATTGTCTGACTCTCACCTTTTGTCTCAGGTCAGTCCTAAGGTTATTGTTTTTGACTCTTTCTCTTTTTTTTTAAGATTTATTTGCCTATTTCAGAGAGAGAGAGGAGTTGGGGGGATAGGGCTGGGGGAGAGGGAGAAAAACAAACTCTCCACAGAGCATGGAGCCTGACTCAGGGCTCGATCCCAGGACCTTGAGATCATGACTGGAGCTGAAATCAAGAGTCAGAGGCTCAAGCGACTGAGCCACCCAGGCATCCCAGTTTTTGACTCTTTTTGACTTTATCTCAATCTTTTTTTTGTTTTTTGAAGATTTAATTTATTTGACAGAAATCACAAGGAGGCAGAGAGGCAGGCAGAGAGAGAGGAAGGGAAGCAGGCTCCCCGCTGAGCAGAGAACCCGACGCGGGGCTTGATCCCAGGACCCTGGGATCAGACCCGAGCCGAAGGCAGAGGCTTTAACCCACTGAGCCACTCAGGTGCCCCTACCTCAATCTTTTTAACTCTCCCACATATTCTTACAGCCTTACCTCATTTGTTCCACTCAGCAGTACTGTGAGGTAGGCAGAGAGCATCTGACAGATGAGGAAGCCAAAGCCCAGAGAGGTTAGACCACTGGCCCAAGAACAATTGGCCAGCTGGTGGTAGCGTTGGAGCTGGAACCTAGATCTTTGCTATGGGGATGGAATGGGGTAGCACCTGCTGAGAGGTAGGAAGGAAGCATTCCATTAAAATATTCATCAGCATTCATACACATTTCACGATATACAAAATGGAAGTGAAATCATTATGCTGTATGCTTTAAACATACACAATGATGTAGGTCAATGATATCACAGTAAAACTAGAAAAAATAAACTTAAAAATTCATATGAAAGTAAACAGAGCCAACAACAGCCAAAAGAGTTTTAAAAAGAATACAAAAAAAGAAGGGCTTACATCACAGCATCAAAACACATGATAAAACAGTGTGATAGAGGTGTAGGGATACAGAGATTAAGGGAATAAACTAGAAAGTTCATAAAGAGACCCAAACATATGGGGGAGCAGTTGACTACAAATAAATAGGCAAAGTATAGACTTTTGATAGTGTCACAACATTTGGTTCTCCATACTGAAAAACCAACATTAGAGCTCTATTTCATAAACTCCACTTGGATTTGAAGCTAAAAGTTCAAACAATAACAACTTTTAAACTATGAGAAGAAAATTCAGAAAGATATTTTTATATCAAACCAAGAAAAGATTTCTTAAGATTCAAAAAAAAAAGCACAAAATAAAGAGATAAATTGGATCACATTAAAATTTAAGGTTTCTATAAGACCTAAAACACCATGAACAAAGCCAAAAGATGAGTGAGCAATTTGAAGGAGGCAGTTGCAATGCATTTGACCAACGAAGGATTAATATCTAAAATATGTAATAGGTAAAAGACAAACAACCCAATAGAAAACAGGCAAAATATAAAAATAAAAAGAGAAATAAAAATGGCCTATAAACACATGAAAAGATGCCCTACCTCATTAATAGTCGAGGAAATGCCAAGTCCAGCAAACAGATATCATTTCACACCTATCCATTTGTCAAAAATTAAATAGTTCAACAGTGCTGAGTTTCTGTAGGAAATAGGTACTTTGGTTCTGGAGGGAGTGCATTGTTTTAACCCCTTTAGAGAGCAATTTGGGAATAACTTATAAAAGTGAAGGTAAGTGTCTCTATGACAACTAGTTTTACGTCTAGATATGTACCCTAGCAAAACTCACTTCTCTGTGTAATATGACTTGTAAAAGGATGTTTATTGTTGCATGCCTTGCTATTTTGAAAATTTGGAAACAATCGGTATGCTCAGGTCAGTGGAAAAACAGTGTACATTTCATTGCAGTGAGCCCCCCTGACTCCTGTATCAAGGAGGATGATTTGGGAAACTCCATGTTGAACAGAAAGAATCAAGTCATATCAATGTGCCATTTACATACACATGTTTAAAGCATAAAAAACAATATTGTCTGTTGCTTATGGATTCAAGCAGAGGTGTGGTAAATGCATAAAAACACAGAGAAAGCTCCATGCAGTTCAGAACAATGATTTCTCAGAAGAAGAAGGAGGATGATAGACTCAGGGACAGTACAAAGACAGTTCAATTGAACCTATGTTTTATTTCATTAATTAAAAAAAACTAAAACAAATTCAGCAAGATGTGAACATTATAACACTGTGCTGTGGCTACTGAGTGCATGACATAGTAAACAATTCAGGAAAGAAAAAGTTATTCACCAGCAGCCTCTCTTTCCTCCAGTGGAAATGAGAAGGCAGTGGGGAGCATGAGTCTGCAGGAAACAGAGCTGACAGCTTTGAAGATTACTTTGGCTTTGGATTTCTGCTCATGCACACACTCCGAGACAGTTCCACACACGGGAGCAGCAGGGTCATGCAAGAAGCACTGCCAAGCAAAATAGTCAAGGCGCACAGGGGGCCCTGCCAGCCCCAGCTCTGCCAGGGCATCAAGAACATTCTATGTCTAGGAATAGGGCCCAGGAATGACAATGGCTTAAACACAATAGGAGAGTCTCCCTCTCTTAGCATAAAAGCAGAAGTTGGCAGTCTGTGGCTAATATGGTGTCTGCATGATGACTCTAGGACTCATGTTCTTTCCATCTTTCTGCTCTGCCATCCCTGATTACATGAGTTCCATCTCCAAGGTCACCTCATGATCTGAGATGGCCCCATAGCGAAAAGCCAGGCGGGTCAGAAGCAAGAAGAAGCAGGGGAGGACAAAATGGCTCCTATGGGCTCTTCTGTACCCCTCCATCTGTTCTTTCCTGGAAGTCCTTTCACTTACATGAAAATTTTATCAGCCATCTCTAACCCCAGCTAAAAAGATGGGAGCTCTTGGGCTAAGGAAGAAGGGGAGAGGCTAGTTGATTAATAGCTAGTGGTGGCTGCCAGTGGGCAGTAACTCATTTTGAGCCTCCTCTGGACCTTGCTTTCCTGTCCATGCAAGGAAGCATGTTGACTAAATGGCTTTCTCAGTGGAGACAGTCAACTTTGCTGTTCATCCCTTCACATTTTGGTCAAACTTCTTGGAATAATTATACATGAAGTCCTTCTCTGCCCATTTGCCTTTTTCCACCCAGGGCTAGGTCTGAGTTGGGCTGCTAACCTTTTTCTTCCCCTGTAGCTGTGGTTCTGTACTTAATGCTTTATACTCCCCACACTTTAGGAACTTCAGTTTCTCTTCCAGGCTCGTCAATTACTAGCAGTTCACCTGTTCCAGGGAGCCTTCCCTGGTTTGTGGCAGCCCCCACTGAGACCACTTCATCTCTCTTCCATTGTCAACAGCACCTTTCACTTAGGCAATCAAGTACTTTTATTAAGGGTGGGCCTTCGACTGTCTGGCCCAGTGATTTGCAATTTTTTTTCTTTTCAGAACTCTTTCTTCTAGTGAAAACTCTGTGAAACCACAAGGAAATGGATAAAATGAGTAAAATGGTGGTGCACAGTGGGGTGGGGCCTAAAGTCTTCAGAACACACTCTGAAAAGAGAATATCTTGCCCTTATTTTACGAGTGAAGACATTGCTGCCCCAAGTCAGAATTGAATTGTCCCTGGTCATACAGCTCATGACAACAGCAAGGATAATGACAGCATTAGCTAACACTCACCCTCTGTGTCAAGCACCAGTCTAAGTGCTTTTCACAGATTAATTAAAGGCACTAAAAGTAAAAAAAAAACAAAAACAAGGCTTTGATTGTACCTTAGAAACAATATGAGATTCCATTTCTGTCCAAGGTCCAGTGAAAAAGCTTTATACAGAAATTGCCAAGTATATAATCTATTTTATAGCTATGAAATGATGTATCTGTACGCTGCATAGCACAAATTTTCTAAAAGGTTTAGCAATCAAATAAATCAACAACAAAGAAAGCTGTTGCCCAAATACATTTCGGTATTTTACTACTGAAAATCACCCCAGGAGAATTCTGTTTGCTGGGGGCTTAAGGAGAGGCCACTGGGAGCAGCTGGAGAAGCCCCTGGACAGGGTCAGTGTCAGATGCTGGGAAATAGAGACTCTGAGCAGGAAGGGCAGTGGGAAGCTGCCAGCCCCCCGGAGCTAGTGGGCCTTGTGCCTGGAGGTGACAGGCACAGCCCGGCTGGGCGGTGTCGCACGCCACTCGCTGTAACTGCCGTTAAGTAGAGCTGTAGATGAAATTGGCAGGAAATGTGCGTGAAGCTCACACTTTCTCTGCATCTTCACCTCTCCCTTCCACCACCACGCCTGCTTCAGGGGAGTCTCAAATCTATTCTAAAGTTAACCCTCCATCTCAGCTCAGGATTCATCCCCCCCGTCTCCTAATTAGGCTCCTGCATTCTCCCCTGATCTCTCCCTTTCAATTAGATTCTTCCTCCACAAACACATCATCTCCCATTTTTAAGGGGAATAAAAAAAGAGAGGTAGAGAAATTTCCTTAGTCCCGCTTTCCCCCGAAGCTAACACCCAGTCTCTCCAGTTTCCTTAATTGCCAGATTTTAGAGACGCACTTCTGTGTTCACTGTCGTGCCTGCCTTGTCTCTACCTTCTTTAACACCCCTCTGTCTGCTTTCTGGTCCCACGATTCCACAGAAACTTCTCTAGCTGCCAGATATGCCAATTTGTCCAACCCTCTGGTCTCAGTAGCATTTATCACTGTGTAAGCATTGCCTGGACCCGACGTCTTAAAATAGTCACCTCTCTTGGCCTGTATGGCTCTGTTCCTGTGCTTTCCTCCGAAAACTTCTCACCTCTCTCCTGGTCCCAAGACCCCCACCAAATGACCACCTTTAGTCCATTGGTGGAAAAGACACCAGAATAATCCAACCCACTGGATATTTGAGAGTAAGACACTCTTTCAAAAATCTGACGGAAGCTTTAAAAAAATCTCCTTAAAATATGGCTTGTGTATACCTATACATGCATATAGACAGATACACACACACATATATAACTATTGCAGGTGAAGTTCATGGACTCCCTAAATTAAGGACCTCTCCCCAGAGAATAACCTTTTGTACAAAATGTAATGATAGTCTCATGTGGCTGTTCCATGTTGCTTTTTGTTTGTTTGTTTTCAAAAAGATTTTATTTATTTATTTTAGAGAGAGAGCAAGCATGAGGTGGAGGAGGGGTAGAGGGGATGGGAGAGGGACAAGCAGACTCCACATGGTCCAGAGTCCGGAGCCCACGTGGTGCTTGAGGCAGGGCTTCATCTCACGACCCTGAGGTCAGGGTCCTGAGGTCATGCCCTGAACCAAAACCAGGAGTCAGATGCTTAACCGACTGTGCCCATCCATGTTGCTTTTAAATCACATATTCTAGTAAGTTCTTGGCTTCTAGCAGGACCATAATGGAGTCACATGCTTTATCAGAAGGCTCGAGCCCACAGTTCTCGTCACAGTTTTCACACCCTAAAGGCTTAAATGAGTCACCTTTCTAGACCAAAGTTACCTCGTCTGTAAAAATGGGTATTATGATTTCTTCTCTGCTGCCCAGGATTGTTGTAAAGGTCAAACAAGATAGGGAATTTGAAAACATCTTGCAGACTTCAAAGTACTATGGAAATGATTACAATTAAAATCACTGATCAATACTCTTAGGGCCGCACTAGCAGGCTGTTAGCAAGGGCTGGAATCCTACATCGGGCACCATTTATGGTCTGACCTGGGTCTGTTTCCCAGTTTGTAAACTGGAGATAACAGCTATTCTAGCTGCCTCCGACAGCCAGTATGTGTCTCAAATGAAATAATGATTGTGTAGGGACTTTGCAATTCAGCAAGACTGAGGCATCTGCCATTTCTCATCCTTTTCTTTGTCCCTCTCCACGTGCATTAATTGAGCTCCATGAGCCCAGCAGAGTGAGGCTGTGCTCACAAGAGTCCCACCGTGCCCAATGATGGAGCGTTCCTATGAAATAAGTCTGGAGTCAAATTAGACTCCAGTGAGTTAATCATGGATAATGTAATTATAAGAAGCAGCAAATAAATTGATAATAATTGGCTACTTATTATTTTTACAAAGGGGGCATGGAGAGAAAGAATATAGTGTGTGAGAAAGATTATCCCATTGTAGAAATAATCACTCCTTCTACCCACTTGGCCTATATTTGAACTCACCCCAAGGAGCACACACGCATGTCTCTTTGGTACACTGAGTTGCTATAAAACACTTTCCAAAAAGAATTTTTTAATAAGTTAAATACTTCCTGACCTGAAATCCTGACTCTACCTTGACGCTTGAGTGTTCATAGCCTCTGGTAGGCGTGCACAGGTTTCCAACTCTCCACGGAAGAGCACAGTAATGGAACTATGTGCCTTCCTTATTCTCAGTCCCTTCTTCTGTGCTCAGTCCCACTTTTGTGCCCAGCCGAGGTTCAGAGTGGTGGGGCCCATGGACAAGCGGACAAACTATCAAGCTTAAGGAGGATCCATCTCCACCTTCTCACCAGCTTCTCTCTGGTTTCAGAAAGAGGCGGGATTCCCACGGTGCTGCGGGAAGGGAGGACTAGCTATTAGCTGGTGAGGACAAGCCAGCTTGCTATCAGAGTCGGACAACACAGCAAGAAGCATTTCTTAACCATCTCTAGGAACTGGGAGGTACAAAACTGACCCTTCGTTGAAGAAGTGGGGAGCAACAGGGTGTCTTGGGCTGCATGTGCTGAGGAAGGATAGCCAGCGTTTATTGAGCCAAGGGTATCACCTACATTATTTCATTCAGCCCAGTCAGCAGTACTCTCTGGTATGGGTTTATTGTCCCATTTTTCCAGCAGAGAACCTGAGAGTCAAAAAAAAGCTAAAACGTGCCCAAGATCACACAGAGAATAAGAAACAGAGGGACTCCAAATGCCAGGCTGTTTGTACTCCAGCAAACTGGCTCAATAGAGCCTTCAGAGGTCTTTCCAAGTACGTGGACACACCCAGAAAAAGAGTGCCTCTCCAGTCAGGGCCTGTCTAAGACATTCCCCTTGGTAAAGGACCTTTGATCATTACGTGAGAGACACGGACTATAGTTGAAAAAGACTCCAGTCTGAGACTTAGCTCTTCCATCTACTGGCTTGTAAACTTCACTAAGGGAACTTAGTGAAGTTTATCTATAAAATAAACTAAACATTATGTCTCCTGCAAATGTGTGAGTTGCATAGTTCAAATGCAGTGATATTTGTGAAAATGCTCTGTCTTCAGGTAGAAAGAAGGTGGCATTGCCTCCAATCACAGGGCTACAGCTGAAGGCCACGTCCCTGATGTACACACAAAAGAGCCAAGACTGTAGAGGTCTGGGGATGCTACCTAGGAAGAAAGCAGGAGCCCAGAATGCAGCTAATGTCTGATAATGAGTTACTAGGTCAGAGGAGCACTAGCAGTGACAAGGGATCTCCTACAAGCTGCTTAAAACCTTCCTAGGCTTGAAGGGAGCCCAGAGCCTTGGGCAGAGCTAAATCTTCCTACGGTAAGTCCTAGTATCTTCTGTCCTGAGAAAAAAGAGAGTCATGGGGGAGGAAACTGACAGGTCATTAGAGCTGGCTAGAGAAAAACATCATGAGGGATGAGGTCTGACTCTGCTTTTCCCCCCTTATCCCTGGATATGGTATCCTGGTTATATGGCTTTAGAGAAAAGTATAGACTGTAAGATCCCAGAGGGAATGGACTTTTTATCTTATATGTTATTGGACTTCCCATAGAACCTAGAGGAGTTCAGAGCTCAAATAAGTGGTCCATAAAGGCAGGATGCTGTGCCATCCTCCTGTGAGTTCCCACAGCTAACCCATAATGAACTTTTTGTTAGTCAGATGGTCCCAGAGGGCTTATTAAACAGACAGATTCCCAAATTCCACTCCTAGGGATTTCAATTCATGAGTCAAGGATGGGACAGTAATGTGCCTTTAACAAACTCCCCAGTTGTTTCCAGTGCAAATAAGCCCTGGGGAAAAAAAGCTTTGAGAAATTCTCTGATAGTCTATTGTTTCGCATACTATCTTGTA